>JAWDGP010006429.1:580000-825000 GCA_033675545.1 Elysia crispata
ATTCTTAACAGCAGATTAAATGGCTCATTGGCATCAACCGCAGCGACTCTACATGACTGTATATATTATGCTTAAAACATGTATACAAGAGCACTATCGCATATTCATCATGGGACTATTATTGAGGATCTTTCGAATTTTAGCGAAGCAAAAAATACAAAAGTATGAGACTTGAAAGAAATATGAAGCTGAACGAAATTAAAATAATTATACTTATCATTTTCGGGTCTGTTTTTATATTAGGTCAGGATATTCATCATTAATGGTATTTCAAAGCATTGAGCAAATTTTTTTAGAATGATAATAAGACAGACGTCAATTTGGATAAACTTTAAAAACAGCTGTCTTGATAGTTACTTTCCACGCGAAATAAGTGTTTCATTGTTTCATACATAAATTAATAGTTTGCGTTATTTCAGAAAATCTGCTTTAAACCGCTTTTTAAATAATAATGTATCACATTCTATGAAAATATTCGATTACTTTGTAATCTTAATACTGAAAAAAAAAAAAAACCCAACTTGTTCTGTTTTTTCTCCCAATCTTCTTAAAGATCCGTCTGAAAGCTCATCTGAAGGCTATATAGTAAAGGGAAAAAATTGCCTGACGATGCACTGACAGCTGTCCATTTATTCGTACTAACATTATATCGAGCGTTACAAAGGATATGTTAATAGATTCGAATTTCAATAAAATTAATTACATAACTAGGACGAACAGCACCAAAGTAGAATAATGCATGACTCCTTGAAATTCCATTTATTTGCGTCGGAAAGAAACAGCATCCCTAGGAGCCCAGTAACCATCGTTCCGAATTTATCATCCTCTCAACTTTAATGGATGAATAATTTGAATCAAAGAAAATGTTTGATCCTGCTATACCAAAAAAAAAAAAAAAAAAAAATCCAAGCCTAGCAGACTTCGTCGTCACAAAATTACACCATAAACCCCGAAACGACACGCTTCGCTTATCTTCCAAGTTCTTAATACAGATTTATTAGGCTCTGGTTCGCTCTGCTTATAAAATTATTATTATTAATATGAATGAAAAAAAATACGATGCATAGCTGTGGGTGTCTCCTATTTTGTTTTTTTTTAAAAAAATGGCTTAGAATTTGTACGATTGGGTGCTGTTGAATTATGTGTCATGCCACTGTGTTGGCACGCGCGCGATCCACGTACACCACACACTTGACAGTACTGCTTCATCATGCAAACCTACGAGGTGTGCCAAAAGAGACGAGATACCGGTACACAATAATTATGTATCTTTCCTCTCTGGTGTGCGGCTAGCCAGGAGTGCTGGAGAGATAGAAATAGAGAATGGGATGGCAAGAGGGAGGGATAGAAGACAAGGAGAATCACACATTATATTTTTAAAGGTTCAAAGAATACACTCCTTTATGAATGTGCGCAATTTCTTAATGCTTGAGATTCATCCTTACCAACTTCTAAAAGGATGTCCACTCTTATCACTAAGCAAAGGTTAGCATGAGGCCATAATCCGTCAATCTTTGAGCTGGTTGATCTGAGTGCACAGCGAGCGAGCGCGATATAACCCGTGTTAAAGAAGGCCACGAATAAGACATGTGACTCAAAGTTTTGAATGCAAAACTTACGAAATATCCCCACGCCTTTACACCATCTTTAACAATATCATCATCATCGTCAACATCCACAACAACAATAATCAAGAACTGACATCTGAATCATTAAATAAAAAAATCTATGTCATTTAATTAAGGACCAGATTTTTCCCGACAAACACATTGCTAATTTTGCGCCTAGCTGGAATACAACCTTAAACATGAAAATGTGGAAGATAAAAATTATGTAGTGAAAGAATATAGAAAGGAGAAGACGTGAAACTGATTTTCTTAACAGCAACTTCTCAAAACTGCCGTTAATTAACTTCGGTTGCTTGTTCGGGTGCAATTCCCTGTGTCAAGTTTGGCTGGAGTATGAGATAACAGTCATGCTATTGAAATAACCGGTTTAAATAAAACATCAACCCTTTATTTGTGTCTACCAACTATACATCTTATACCGCCAAAACTCATGCAAGTTTGATAGAGTTCTTCTACCTCAAAGGATTAGACTAACATAAACGTTTATCAGAGAGAAGAAGCAGCAGCAATAATGCATGATTTTGACAGTAAAGACGATGATTTGAGATATAATATTTGGTTACTATTGGTAGAAGCTGTGATAATGAAATATTTCTATTTTAATCGAAAGAAACTTGCCTTAATAATAAATGATAGCACCATTTCAACCACAATATGCAACCTGATATTGAAGTAAAAAATATTAATACGACTCGGGCAGTCAAAGTAATGAAAACACTAAAAATTAAAGAAAGTTTCACGAATATATGGATTCCGTTACATCTGGGATAAAATTAATCCCATCGATTTCAGAATTTCCCGTCTTAATCCACACAATACGCACATTCTCAACATTTGAAATACACGACCCCAACGGTAAACACTCACAGTAAGAAACAAACAATGAGAACCCCAAAGCTCAATAGATGAGAGTTTCCGTCCGAATACAACAGTTTAAATGGGTTGAATGAGAACAAAGCAGTGATACAAAGCTGAAAGATATTGATGTTGCAGATTTCAGTAGCTTTGATCAATTCCATCTCTTATTCTTCATCTTGTTGAAAAATAGGCCTAGTAAAACCCCCTTTTTTCCAAGACAGTATTATAGTTTAAATTCGTTCAGCTTCATGTCAGTAACAGCTTCAAATCTATTTGTTCAAATTTTTAATTACACCCGGTATTTCCTAGAGCTAAGTATGCTTATATTCTCAATCTTACAAAACAATTGAGAACTTCAATACAAATTACAAATTATTTGACATAAATATATAAATCGGGACAACCTGACCGGTTAAATAGAATGCCGACAGTCAACTTATTAATTACCTACACCATTTTGAGACCCATAAAAGGGAAGTGATTCACGAGGTAACTATTTAAGTAGTAACCTGTAGTCTGACCAAAGAATGAAGATAATTATGTCTTGGGTCTGACGGAAACGGAAACTTATAAAAAAAAAAATACACTTTAGTTGTACACTTGGAGTGGGTGAGAGGAGAGCGGTTTGCTCCTGGCCGTAAGTCAACACCTAGAGCGGGAAGAGCGGAAGAGCAGCGGTTGATACAATAGAGATGGAGAGCAAGAGGTAAGACTACTTTCTGAGCCAATACCATCAAAGTCCGTCGCCCCACCTCTCACGAGCAAATATTAATATCGTCCTTCGATAAGGTCATGCCTGAATCGAATGGGACTACCCGAGGATTCGATGATTTTTGGTGTTGTAAGCTTCGAGATAATTGCTTTGGTATTGGTTTCTTTTTTGTTTTGTTTCATAAGCCCGTCCACAACGAAATGATCTCGAACTTTTTTTTTTTTTTTTTGAATATCAAAGTTAACGAAGCCCAGATAACTGAAAAAATCAGACACCAAAGTTACCCACAGATGTTGTTGGGGTCTAACACGCGATAAATTGATTTGGGAAATGCAAATCCTCAATTTAAAAAAAAAAAAAAGAAATATATTTCAAACGCATTCATGGAAATTTTCCTTTTCATTCTTGAGGTTAAATAAAAAATCATACTAAAACAAAGTTCAGTTTAATTCCAGGTTCTAGCATTAACTAATGAACATTGATGCGAAAGTCCGTTCGCAAAATTAATAAATATATATATATAAAATGAAATTCAGTCGAAAGGGACTTTACTCAAATCATTTCCACAATTTATCCACTTACTACAGACGTAAAATTACCATTTCACCTAAGTAGAGCTTCTTATGAATTCTTAGAATCGAAATCAATTATGACAGCCAGGTCCTAAAAAATGCCTGCACAAAATATTGAGATGCTTTGTTGTCGGTCTCATTGAATTATGTGTCTTGTGGTGGTATGACTGATGAGCTCCAAAGCCGGGACACCGATGGCCGCGTGGAAACTCGCTTGGCCCGGGATTTGGAGTCACTTTGCATCGCAGGTTAGTCTCAGTCTTCGATTTGTAAGCGTAGGTCTTCCTCTCTTCAGCCCGTATTTATTTCGATGAAAAGATTAATCTTACCATTCCTAGTAAAGTGGTGCACGCAATAACATCAAGCAAACCTTAAGCGTCGTACAAAAAAAACAAAAAACATCAACAACCAAAAAACAAAAAACAAAAACCAAGCAAAAAAAGGCCCAACAACAAGTAAATAAAACTTTAAAAAAAAAAAAGTCAAGATCGTCACGTCATTAATATTTGTCCTGATTTCCTCCATCCCCATCCATGTTATGAAGATCACCAAACTAAGTTCCTAGAAAGCGTAATCTATTAGCGCTCTGAGTGCATTAATGTTTTACAGCCTTAAACCTGTTCATTAATTTTCATTCTCAGTTTCCGGTATTTTATAAAAAAATACGAAATTAGTCTCTGACAATCTTTGCCAAGGAAGAATACACACTATTGTTATAGCAGAGCAGAGTTGTCAACCTTCTTTGTTGAGGGTCAAACAATATCAAATTTGATAATAAACCCGTGCCCAATCCAGAATCGAGTCTACGTTATCATGATGGGAAACAGTGAATAAATTTAAACTATTTTTAACAAAACGGCGACAAAACAACATCCTCCTCATCATCATGAGCAATAATAATAAGCTTAATAATAATAACAACAAAAACAACAACTGCAAATAAAGCAAAAACATCAACAATGCCAACAACAGAACAACGACAAAAAACAATCAATTATGATATATGGGCATTTAGAACAAACTCAATCAAAACAAAGAAAACCCATGAATATCTTTTTGAAAAACTCATCTATCCCAACAATGTGAGATAACCAAAAATTTTGTAGGCCTTCCATGGTAAAAAAGTAAGTGTTCCAATTTTTGAAAAGTCCAGAGAGGTATTAAACGTGGATAAGAAAAGAGAGTTTGAGAGAGAGAGAGAGAGAGAGAGAGAGAGAGAGAGAGAGAGAGAGAGAGAGAGAGAGAGAGAGAGAGAGAGAGAGAGAGAGAGAGAGAGAGAGAGAGAGAGAGAGAGAGTGAGTGAAAGAGAGAAGAAAGGAGAGAAAGAGAGAGAGAACGGTGAATTGGCATACGGAAGGGGATGCGGATACGGAAGAAGGCATTCAGGGAGAAAAATCCAAAGAAAAACACAATGGGACACATCATTATAGAAACCATAAGTGATATGCAGGACATAAAGAACACAAAATAAAGACCCCCCTCTAAAACTCTATTCTTTCTCGTTTAATAGCCTGCATTAGCCTCTTAACATTCCCTATCACTTCTAAGAGTCAAATGGCTGAACAAATCTTTCGCTCGAGTTTGAAGAGACGTGATTTCCACGATACGGCCCGCTGCAGAAGGTGGGCAGTTTCCGCTGAAAATGCTGCGTCTATTGAACACTCAAAAGAGCATCTCGGTCACCCGGATATCAATAAGCAACTGAGTAACATAAAACCGCAGGCCAGTGAGCATCCCACGGAGGGCCGTATTGTCGGGCACTGCTTGACGTCCAGCACAGAACCCATTGTACTGTTGCAGCTTATTAGAGCCTCATAGCGCACACAAGGACAACCTTTTCAGCTCGAGACATAATATCATGCCGCTGAAGTGCATTCTTCATCGGCCAACCAGAAGCCGTGAGGAAAGCTAAGCTTTAAAACGGAACAACTGAAAACAGTTCAACGTCCTGAGTTATTGTCTCCTCATGAATCAAAGGTCTTCTTATATCCGCTGCAGTGATTCTTTATGCAGTTTTCGAGCCTCAAAGCTTGCTGCGATAATATTGGACAAACTGCACTTACGATAACCCATTGTTACCCACTTCAGCCTGTCGCATTGCGCCTCACTGGACCACTTCCTGGGCCGCCAAATGGGCAGGTGAGAGCGGCAGACTGGACCAGCGAGGGTTGCCAGCAAATCACGGAGGTCGAAGAGAGCAATTAGCATCTCATGTCTCCCTCAATACTCTATCGGTTTCTGCGGTCAGTTGACCCGAGCTTAATTCACTCTTAACCGATGGTCATTTCCGCACCGCTAAATAGTCTATTCGCTCTGACAGGCAGTTTTATTGCCACTCCATAAACATTAACGAAAAAAAAAAAAAGAAATAATTGTTGTTCACTAAATTTCGCGAGCATCTTATGAGGAGATAAATCACTTTAACAAGTACTGTGAACGAACCGAAAAGGTTTCATTAACCTTAAATCATTTGCATCACAAATGAAACCTTAAAAATGCATGGAGAGAGGATGTATTTGTACACCACGGGGTACTAATATTAGGAAACTAGTCTTAACTTATTTTCTAAATTGTTACAATAATGTTACAATAATGCATGTAGTTGTTAAAGAGAAACTAAAGCTTGGCATTGAATGGAGAAACAAAAAATTGCGAACCACAAATAGTAGACTAATAGCCTGTACCACTCCTTCTCCTTCTCTGCATCTGCAACACAAGATTCGCAATTTATTCGACTAGTCTGAGTATGTCTTTTCAGCACCTGTAAAAGCTGAACTCTAAACTTGTCACCAAAAATCTAAGAGAAGTATACTAAATCCATAGTTTGATGCTCAACAGTTTTCCATACCGTAATAAAAATGTCCGGAAAAAAAAAATTGTTTTAATCGTCATCGAAAGGCAGACAGAATGATTTTAATCAACGATGATTTTCAATTGTTTCTAAATTAAATTTGCATTTAACATTAAAATGTAAAATCACAAAACAACAACAAAAAACAAAACAAAACAAAATGAAACAACTTACTGTTCCCTTGGCGTGAGAACCCACTAGTTCGACTTGACAATAATGTGAAAAAAGAAAATAAAAGGAAATATAAAATCATACATAAAATAATAAACACCGCCACAGCCCTGCATGCATGAGCCTTTCCCCGGCCCAGAGGATGCTGATTATTACCTTTGAGGGGGCGCAGCATGCGCAGCAAATACTTAAAGGACAGTAAGGGAGTCCAGCTAAGAAGCTCCCACCGAGGACAAAGCAACTACAAACCAGAGCACCACGGTGGAGAAATCGTTAACACCTGAGAGAAATCTTGCTCGAAAAGCAGGTAAAACGAAAATTCATAATTCTCGTCAGCATTTCTGTGGTCAGCTCAATCGAAAGTGTGAATTATTCTGTATTTTGAAAAGCAAAGTTTGAGTGATGCACATGATTGCGAAATAACCCAGCGTATTAGCATGCACAACAAGAAATGTATGGAGTCACAATACTGCAACTGTTTGTTTGATGTAATTTATAAAATGTATTGCTGCCTTATTTTTTCTCTCCCCCTTCCTCTTTGAACAGATTTCTCCGTTTCTTTTCCTTTTTCTTCCATAGCCTCTTTCTTATTTTTTTCTATTATCGATTCCTATTTTCTTTTCTTTCTTTTTTTTTTTTTTAGACGTCTATAATTATCTCTGCCTCTTTGCTCTAGCTAGGGAAAAAAAAGGAGAAAGCAACGCCTTTGATATTTTTTTCTGCCATTTAGAGAAAGAAAATTAAACAAAAATTTTGTGTCGTTTTCATTTTTCCTTTTTCCGCATACGAGCTATGAATATTTCCATTATAAAAATTCTCGTGACAATCTAACACGTATTATTAAGTAGTCCTGTTCGAAAGGCATTTAGACCAACGGCCGAAGGTTATCGTTAAATTATGTTCGTTATACTTTGAAGCTCACGCAGCAAGCCCCGCCCTCGCCTTAAGGTCCGATGGTTCCATAGCAAATTGAAATCTAACCCGAAGACTAACCGTGAACAAATTGGTACGAGTCCGGAGTCTATCAACTTAGTCGTAATTGTGATTTAACCTGCTGGCCAAGACCATTAAGATTTCCGCTTCCACCAACGCAAGCTTGTCCTGGCATGGTTAATGACACTTAAGTTGATCCCTGGTCTTTGCTGGGACATAAACAAGAGGAATCGGCGTGCGTCAACTTCTACAAGGGAATAGACCTTGAGACTTAATGGGAGAGTAAAGAACTACGCTTCAGATAAATGACCTCCAGATAAAGCCAGAGATAGGGTGTGAAAAACCGATTCTATGCAATTATGAAGCCATAGGAGTCACGAAACACTGATTTTCATCAATGAAATTATTGCCGCATTCGAAAATATTCCGCGCCAAAGAATTAGATCGTTTTCGCATAAGTTCTAAAGATAATCAAGGAGTGCTATGTGGTCGCATAATTATCTAGATCTTACATGCTCAACTCTGTGAGGAGTTTTCGTCGTGGGCTCGAGTGAGATTTTCAGTTAGATGAGCTTCGGAACTCGGGTTTTCAGATCTCCTTGTTTTGATGGGTATTATGTTTGATATCAAGGTTCAGTTTCCTTATATGGCATTGACTTGGGCAGGCTTTATCAATCGATTAATCGATAAAATAAGAAACATCCTCAAAGAAAATTTGTAATAGTTTTGCAGGCGATCTGAACTTTTTAAACTATAAAGATAAAGTAAAAAACAACAACCCAATAATAACAACAACCAAACCAGAAATACAGGAGGTATATGGCTGAACTGTATAGTAACTTATGCTACCACATAACCGCTTAACTAAAACTACTGTCTTGGTGTTACAAGGAATAGTTGAAGTCATAAATTTGAAGAAGTTTGAAGTCTAAAAGGTTTTGGAAAGCATTAATTGCGACAAAGATCCTGTTGTAAAAGAAGTTATTCAAATAATTCAAAATATCATACGCCTGTTAATAAGAAATAAAATTGTCTAGAAAATATCCTTAGATCTCGTGTCTTAACAATCAACAGAAAATTTTTTGACCCCTAAGTTTTCTATGGAATCTTAGACAGAGACACCAGCTTAAGAAGGAGCTTGTAACGTAGCAACCAATGTTGTGTTGATTTAACTCTTTTTCGCCTTCTCCTTCTTAACTTTTTTTTCTTTTCTTTTCTTTTTTTTAAAGTCGATACCTCACAGTAAAACACTGGATCTCACATCGAAAAGAGAAACAACAGCTGTAGTAAACAAAGACGAAATTTAATTTTTTATTTCAATAGCTAGCGTAGAAACATAGGATATGCCGTTCATACAAAAGAAATTGTGCACCGATCGAACTAAAGTGAAGCAAGTTATCAAAGGGGAGTAATTAAATCACTTATATGAATATGAATCAAAACTAGCGGGAAGTCCACAAGTCCCTAATAGCTGGGTTACAAGCATACACAAAGGTCATTGAACTGTAGCCGCAGTGTTTTCTTTTTATTTTCAACCTGCAAGTCCTGATCACACAAAACCTTCTTCTTCTTTTTCTTTTAACTTGGCATTTCGTTTTTCATATAATACTATGTACGTAAATTCGTCATTAGCGTTATCAGTAAAAGGTTGCTATTGAGTTATTAAGATGCTCATAAGCAAAAATCAATGCTGATGAAATATTCTGTGAGTATCATCAATTTCTCCACCTAAATTCCTCTGAATTATTTCCAAATTTTTTGTCATATTGTTTTATTATATGGTTAAAAACCGATTCATTTTTACCGAAAAAATATATCATTGAAAATAAAAAGACTGAGGAAATGGCGATGAAAATAATGAAAAGATGGCTAATCATGGTCAGCAAGGTTGAACAAAGGCAACCTAGAACAATGCCAGAACAAGTTAAATATCAGTCTATAAAAGGCTTTAACTGTGTCACCACGTTGTCGGGTCACAAAGATTGGCCTTTACCGGGTTTTTAATGGAAAGATCTTTACTTTCTACAACCCATACTTTTTTTTCTCCACACCTGCTGAATGCTGAGGCTAAAAATAGAGCAAGACAGATTTTGATCTCGATAAAGCCATCGACCTGTAGCCAACCATGCATGAATGCTACCGCGTTGCGTTAGGAAATATCAGAACCAGATGCCAAGGAAAACAAAAAATTCAACCGAGCTCAGCCTTCAGTTGGGTTTTGGCCAAGACTTCCTTCTCTAAACTCTTTCCAGTGTATTGGTTTTGACCGAGAGGTATCCGTTACCCCAAGGCTAGAGTAGGTCTTGACCAAGAGGAGCGCGTGGAGAGTTGGTAATCAGATCCCCCCATACGACTGAATGATTTCTTTCTTCCCTCCTCCCCTGGTCCAGAACTGTCAGCACACGACCCTAACCGGTGGTGTCGGGCTTGGTTTGTTATTTTTATACCAGCGAACCCGGAAAGAGGGATTTAGTTTCATTCAGTTCCATTAATCTCCCCCAAAACAGTTATTTGTTTTAAATTTATCGCCCTATTGGTTTTTCTAACCGAAGGACGATAGACCCAGGATTCTATGTCAAGTGGCGATTTATACTACAGATTTTGTGTCGGTAACCAAAGGTGTCCTTGCATGGGCTCTTCTTTTTGTTTCTTGACATGAAAAAACTCGAATAATGTCTACCCTGAATGTGCGTGAAGTCTTCCAACTTGCGCTCTGGTAAATATTTTGTGAAGTAGCACCCGTGGAACAATCCCCGGAGGTAAATACAATTGTCAACACGGACTTTAGTTGCGGAACATAGTGGAGACCATCGGCGCGACTCATTTTCCAGGACCCACGAGTATGAAATTAGTGAGAAGCTACCCCAAGACACGCGCCACGTCTGATTACGTGCTACTCCAGTCCAAGCTATTGTCCGAACAAAGCGGTCACTTTAGAAGATACCGCACGGTACCCAGACTTCGTGATACTGTCAGGATGAAGGCTTTCTTTTTCTTGACGACTAACGATACGTTTGTCGAGCTCTTCACTTCCGGAAAGAAAAAAGAAAGCAAAATGATTCATGAGTTATATTTGCTTTATCTTTACTTGCCTAACATATTTGGGAGATGTGTGTCAAGAAAATGAAAAAAATATGGATAACTACGAGTAACCTAAATGCGCGGGTTCGATCCAACCTAAATTAAGCTTGTGAATCTTGGGTCTAACCTAACCTCCACCCTATGGTGCACTTTGCGAGGATGAACAATCATAACAAACAATCCTTTTGGTGATTCGAACTATCGCCTTTGAAAGAAAGCAACAGAATAGATCACTATGAACAATCTTAAAATATTGTGACCATAAAATAACAATCGTAAAACAATTTTTGAAAGAAAAATCGATTCATAGATCCTTTAAAACACTCTTTATAAAGAAGTTAAATATAAATGAGCAACTAAAAATTCTCGCAAAGCAGCGCACCTCTAGGCACTTTTCGTTTATACCTAAATAGTCCTATAATGAGAGTTTGAGACGATCTTCGATTAAATTGGGACAGTTTCATTAGATGCGGGAAAGACAAATTAAATAATACTTAAAAAATCAAGCTTCTATTTCCACAGAACAACATTGACTTCCAGCCTCAAGTCGACCACCCACGCGGACTCTTCTCTAGCAAGGAACTGGATACAGCCAAAGGACTCGCATAAAACAGAGAAATATAACACGAACTGATGAGCAGAATGGAGAGAGAGAGAGAGAGAGAGAGAGAGAGAGAGAGAGAGAGAGAGAGAGAGAGAGAGAGAGAGAGAGAGAGAGAGAGAGAGAGAGAGAGAGAGAGAGAGAGAGAGAGAGAGAGAGATCAGCCGAATCACGGCAAACGCAGACCTTTGATACGACGCGGCATTGAGTCGAGTAACTGTTGTTCAAGAAAAAAAAAATGATTGTCTTTGAAACTCCAGCCCAACAAAAAATTGACCTCTGAGTTTCTTACGGATGAAGAAAGGAAGGCGATAGACAATGTCAAACAAAGGGGTAGGGAAGAACTGCTAGTACAGCCCGCCACATATATCCATTATAATGGACAAAAGGTTTACAAACCGACACAACGCAAACAGTCCGACAAACAGAAATATAATTTATGCAAGTACGAACAAATGCCACTTGTCCACGAGCGTGCCCACACATTTGAGAGAGCGGCGCTATTAGTTGTAATATTAAACTAGAAATCCAGAAGCCAATGCAAGTTTTATCATAATTTATTTGGAGAAAAGAAAAGCAAGTCTTCATACAAGAAAAATAGAAGTATAGCAGAGCCTGGGGTGTTTTTTCCCCTTCGGAACATAGCCAGGTGCTGCCACAGAATACTGTAATTTGCGCTCTCTCGGCAAACTTCAAGACATTCTGCTAGGTTTTATAAACAAAATGTGAAATGAACAGCACGCGTGCTGGTACTGGACATCTCTAATGACCACTGAACTGGATGAAAGGTTGTTTTTTGAGGCTTTTACTGTGAATGGGAAGACTTTTTTTGATACACTAAGTTAATGGTTAATCCCAGTTTATAAAAAAAAACAACAACGAAGTCTGGCTAGGCTATCCGTTTTATTGGTACAACAATAATGAGCGGTATTTGGTCTAAATGATGCGATGTCTCCTAAATACCTATTAGTCTCATAAGCGGTTAATGTTCGGCAATATACTTATAATCGTTGTTCAATTAATTTCCATTAATGCATAGATTTTATCAACATCGATATATATTTTTTCTAAACCGAACGGAATACTGGTACATATACGAAGATCCAACTTTAACGTATTAAACTGAAACGATAGCGGATGTTTATTAAACTAAAGGTCAGGAAAAAAAATCATTTTCCACTGTATTAATAAAGCATAATATTGAAAACAATAATATTAACAAAAAGACCAAACTTGTGGGCTCCAAATACAGTACTCAAGGTCTTTAACATTTGACCCGATTCATTATGATGAGTCTTCAGTAGAAGCTGTGAACTTTGATTCCCACCACCTGAAGTTTTTTTTGTCTCTCGATCAAACAGAAGCCGAAGCTGGACACGCTAGGAACAAAACCTGGTGTTTGGTCAGTACAGCTCGGCCCTCAGTAGTTAGAGGAAAGCTGAGATTCTCGAGAAAATGCCTGGCAATGTGATTATGCTAATCTCGGTGAAAACATATTTGATAAAAAACTAATGAGCGGCCACTTGAATTTCTTTCCGTCTCCGATGGAATCTTTTTTCTTCTTCTAAATTTAACAATTTTTTAAATATTTTGAGAAATACACAAAAACAAAAAAAAAGTGATAATGAAATAGATAAAAATAGAGATAATATTTCGTACACATCGCTCCCCAAGTTTCAAGCAACTACATAGAGATATTCCGCCGCTCTGCTCAAGCAACGATGTCTTGTAGGTTCAAAGATTCCCTTTATTTTGTGGCTTTAAGGTTTGAAGCTAGATAAAGAAAGAGGCGAGGGAAATGAGTGAAAGAAAGGAGATATGGTGGGAGACACAGAAAGAGAGAGAGAGAGAGAGAGAGAGAGAGAGAGAGAGAGAGAGAGAGAGAGAGAGAGAGAGAGAGAGAGAGAGAGAGAGAGAGAGAGAGAGAGAGAGAGAGACAGAGACAGAGAGAGATTGGAATAGAAGATGATCTCAAAGCTTGAGAAGGACTGAATTTTCAACAGACTTAAATAATAATGTCCAACCAAATCTCTCTCGCTATCAAATTTCTTTGACGACGCACTCTCTCTCTCTCTCTCTGTGTGTCTCTCTCTCTCACTCTCTCTCTTGCTCTCTATTTCTAATCATTAAAAAATATCATTTCACACGCAAAAAATATAGGTAAGCGGCGACTTCTCAAACTAGAGCTTGATGATGTCCAGTTTTGCCAGTTTACCTTAATCAGTAGCTTTGGAAAAAGATAAGCATACTGAAGAGAGCAAGACGACACACGAGGTTGAAAGAGAAATCACAAAAAAAGTGAAACCCCTTAAAGACTGCCAACTATCAGCTCGCCTTCTTCCCATAACTTCTGGAAATAATACATCAGTTGAGAGGCTTCGTAAATTTAGATTCTTCGTGGACGCAATTACAAAGTAATCAACTAGTAATCCACAGGTAAAATAAGATCAAAAAAGTTTTATATAGTACATAATAATTATGGACTACATTTTGTCATATAAGTCATACAGGCAGGCAACTTCAACCTTCTCTGTCGTTGACTATTGCCAATTCAACACGTATCCATTCACTGGCCTCCAGGACTCCCATCCCCAATTTTTCTTCAAGGTCCACAGCTGACATGGAAAGAACAGCTCTTTACATTTGCCGCTCAACAATCGCCGGACAATGAAGAAGATGCACATTAGCACGTAAAAAGGCTAACGGTCATCGCCACCCTCTTGTCAAGGAGAACCGGAAGGAGACCTCGAAATAAGCTCTAGAGGATGAGATAGAGATTAAATGGCGAATACAAATTTTCACTGAAAAAAAAAGGCCGAGAAAATAATTACACTAGCGTGGGATGCGCTCTCTATGCACTACAAATCATGTTTACAGAGCAACTTCCCCCAGCTCAAGGCCTTTTGTGCTCTTGACAAGCGGGACTCAATGGACGCTGATTGTATCCTGGTACTCTAATCTGTGACCCTGTGGACCTTTGATACATACGGGATGGACAGATACAGACTAAGCTCACTTGTCCTTTCCCTTGAGTTTCCCTTTGTTTCGACTCGATGTCTTTGTTCATCTCTTTACATGCACTGTATGCTGTACACATGCAGCAGCGACACCACAGAAGGAAAAACACATTTTCATCCAAAGGCAATTCTTTATAACCTTTCTCTTCTAAGCTTCATAACAATGAGTGGACTAATGAAAACCAAACAAAATCTTTGGCTACTGTCTATCTTACCCACAACGCTATCTCATTTAATGACACCCGGCCAGCCCCCCTCAAAACTTACGACGAAAAAAATGCCATAGAGTAAAGAGTCCAGCCTAACGATTTAGGGTAGAAAGAAAAAAAAAACCTAATCTGCGGCGAAACTGGTCATTTTTTTGCTTCTTTCACTGGCCTTGTATCTGGTCATATCGCAGCCACAAGGCTAAACCAACACAATCATCCTGTGAGTGCCGGACAATAGGTCCTGGCTCTGGAGTGGACACCCTTTTGTTGTCCACGCTGATCCCACCGCTGGCGACATCAGGTACCCCAGGTCGGGGATGGCTGCCTAGTTTATAGATATTACTTCCCTGCCCCCTACCTCCTCCACAGCCAATCTAGGTGTCTTTTCGGAGAAAGGGAAGGACCCAGCCTCGCTAATTTATTTAGACCGTTGAGGTTTCCCTCATAACGGCTGCCGGACCTAAAACAGAATATTTAGCATGTTCAGATCTGTACGTGATAACATTGTAGAGACAAGCCGCTAGATAGCCGGACGACTGCGGCCAGAGCAAGGTCTGTCCAGTGATTAAGGCGTGCTTTCCTTTTCGGCCGACACATTATATCCGTTTTGATAACAGCGAGTCAAACTTTGAAAAGCTTCCGAAGAGATCCGAAGGGTTCTAAAGCGTGAGTGGACCAGAGAGAGAGTGTGAGAGAGAGAAAGAGAGAGAGAGAGAGAGAGAGAGAGAGAGAGAGAGAGAGAGAGAGAGAGAGAGAGAGAGAGAGAGAGAGAGAGAGAGAGAGAGAGAGATGGCCAGACAGAATCGGATAAAATTAGATAGCATGAATTATATGAGTTACACCTTGAGATAGATGTGAAGTAAAAAAAAAGCAGAGAGAGAGAGAGAGAGAGAGAGAGAGAGAGAGAGAGAGAGAGAGAGAGAGAGAGAGAGAGAGAGAGAGAGAGAGAGAATGAAAAAGAGAAATACTAGACACAAACGAGATTAGTATTCTTAATACAATGATAAGTAAAATGTTGCTAAGACAGAATTTAAGAAAGAAATTCATATTTCATTTGCCTCGTGGAAAAGAAGTAAAAATTAAAGTATCAAATAGTATAAAAATAGTCAAAAAGAAAATCCCACTCATACAAGGAAACCAGCAATAGTGATTTGTACTTGCAAAGGAAGACGAGACAAAAGGTGAAACATTCCTGAATAGAATGCAAATCCGAAAATGACACGGTTTGTGCGGCCAAGTTTTACAAAACACTTCTTTCCTTCTTTCCCACCGAGTTGAATTTTGCGCGAAGGTTCCGTTTCAACAATGGCTACCTTTCTGGGGCCATCGGACTCGCAGAAAATGACAAAGATACCCTAAACCAGAACTGAAATAATAATATGTAAGCTGCTAAGTCTAGCGGGCTGGAACAAAATGAATGACAAGATAATCTGAAATAATATAAAATGTCAAGGCTAGAGGCTGCACTTCAAAATGAAACACAGTCACGCCCAGTTAGCACTGACGTGTGCGAGGGTAAACTGAGATGAAAATTTTAGTACAGTTAGATTGGCAAAAACCCCTGGGGAAACTGTAGCTGTTAAAAATAAAAGAAAAAAGAGAGGTTATTTGTATGATAAATGTATTTGCAGCTTATAAGTAGGGTACACAGCATTGCTGAGCTGAAAGCATCTGCTCAATGGGTAAAGAAAATATTACTCTTGAAAACAGTTGAAAGCCTAGCCTAACAAGCTAGTCCAAAACAATTTAATTCCGTTTCGTAACACTGGGAGCTTAAAATTAATAACATAAACTATAATATTTTGGTAAAGAATTAAAAAAATAAAAAATATTTTATAAAATATACTATTCAAAGAGCTCTGGTTTCTGATTCTATAGGCGAAGACACAAGTGGCGGTACAGACCCGCGGTGAGTACAAAATATTGTATTTAGTTATCAAGGCACAATCTCACAGAGCAGATGGTCAAGATCTGTGTAACTCACCATCATGCTCGAGAACATCGGAAATTTTAGATCAAGGCCGCACCTTCGGGATTAGCTGACCAGCGGTGCTCCCGGCCCAGGCTCACAACTACAGTGCGAGGATATTTTGATTGGATGGCCACACAATGTTTCATCAGGGAACGTGCCCAGAGCTAATCTTTACACAAGACATGAATTTTACATTAGCGACTAAATATTAAACTCTTGTTGTGATAAACTGGCGGACTATAAAATCTCTATTGATAAACGCTTTTGGACAGAAAACCTCGGTGTTTTCTTTAACGATCATGCTCAAGGTTCTTAGTTTCCATACCGAAAAGAAGACACTTCAGGGCGTATCTAAACACTTATAGCTTGAGGGTTAATCAGGGATTCAATCAGTCAGCTTAATATCACGTATTCAAGCGAGGCAAACATGGAGGAAAATTGGATTTTTTTCCCTCTCAACAAAACAGAACAAAAACACGCATTGCACAGAATGATGCTTTCAACAGGGAGAAAAGTTTGGGGTAATGAATTTTAAAATAATGGAAAGAGTATGTTCCCCAAACCATTGACTCCTCAATATTTTGGCTGCATGCGCTCACTTTGTCTAGACACGATTTACATTTATGACGTCCTTCACAACTAAGGACGCGGGAAATTCAAAAAAATTAACAGAACCAAAAAAAACAAAAACCCAACAAAAACAACAACAATACAAACAAAACAAAACAAAGCAAAAAAAAAAAAAGAAAAGAAAAAGAAATAACAGGTCATCGGTAGATAGATTGGCTGATAATAGATCGATTGAATGATACCGAGCTTGGAATACATAAAAATAGTTCAGTCAAAAAAAAAATAGGGGAAAAAAAGATTTATCTACATTTACAGTAACTACGCGATTCGATAAAAAAAAACAATAAAGATCGCCTCCTACATACAGAATAGTGCTGAAACCTGCTGCAAAAGCTACAAGAAAAATGATTTTTAAAGTTGTTTTACACCCCCTTCCTTACCTGAAAAAAATTCAGTATTTTTGAAGCCCAACTCGATAACTAAGTCTTGTCCTGTATGAGCTGAACAAAACATTTGACTCAATCTCCACCCCGCAGGAGGAGGTCGCAAGATTTGATTCATATAATCATTTTTTAAGTCACGCTCCTGATACCTTCACTGTAGCTTAACAATAACACCACCTACTCTGTGTGAAAGGACTGTTCGCGCATTCTCAACACGGCTTTATCGGGCTGTCATTTATTTTAACTGGATGCGAAATGACAATTGGAGTATGATTTTCAGTGTCGTTGTGGCTATCGAGATAGGTATCTCTCACAGGGCTGGCTGTTTTTCTTGCCATTCGCTTCGTGGTCGCTTTTCAGACAAATGACATTTTGAATCTCTTTAAATTAATGACACAATAATAAAAAAAGAGATGTGGAAACTAAACACAAAGTGGATCTCTCATAAACTGGTGTTATGGATCGGCATTAGAAACGTCCATCGGCTACAGTACAGGCCAATTTGTCAAGTATTGGTCAGCGCAGTGGAGCATCATTTAGTAACACGCCTTGGTTGGCCATATTACAGGCGGTTATAATAGAGAGAATTATAGAGGGGGTAATGGAGAAAGAGAGAAAGGTAAGGAAGAAGGACAAAACATTTTAGACTGTCGGATAGAAAGACGAGTGCAGCTGCGGTGTAGATTCGTCTGATAGAGAGAGAAAGACAGAGAAAGAGAGATAGAGAGGGAGAAAAAAATTAGGAGAAAGGAGGGAGGGAAGGAGAGAGAGGGAAGGAGAGAGAGAGAGAGAGAGAGAGAGAGAGAGAGAGAGAGAGAGAGAGAGAGAGAGAGAGAGAGAGAGAGAGAGAGACAGACAGACAGAGACAGAGAGAGAGAGAGAGAGAGAGAGAGAGAGAGAGAGAGAGAGAGAGAGAGAGAGAGAGAGAGAGAGAGAGAGAGAGAGAGAGAGAGAGAGAGAGAGAGAGAGAGAGAGAGAGAAACAGATGGGCAGAACGAGACTGAGAGACAGGCAAAAAAAATAAACATATGGCGGAAATGGCTAGCGGGTAAAAATTCATCGTTATGATTAAAGAGTCTTAAACATAAAGGAAGAGAAAAACGATGGGCAGAAAGAGACTTAGAGACGGATAAATAAACATACAAACATACATCGGAAATGGCTAGAGGATAAAAATTCATAATCCTTACGTACTATGACTGTGAGCCTCCATACAAATGGCAAAGATTGATATGTCAATTAAGCCAGCAACCTAAACAAATATGAGTTATAATCATCTGGATAATTATTATATGGATAAAATGATATCCATGGGTATCATACAAAAAGACAGACATGAATAAAACACTTCAGAATGGTCGAAAAAATTAACAATGAGAAACATTCGTTTGGTAATGCGTGTATTCAGGGGATAATTAATGCTGGATAGGTCGATCGATTGAGCAAATATATTGACAAATCAATTGGTAGACAGATAAATATAGATGTTTATAAATAAATAGCAAGACGTAAAGAAAGCTGGAAAGACGGAAAGATAGGGATGGAGATAAAACAGTGGGTGTAGCTTTTAATCGTTTCTTTTTATAGGCGTAACGTTTTCTCTGAGTATACACCAGGACCTGTTTAACGACCTTCTTTCACGAAATAAACTTGATGTATCTATCCATTCCCCTATCTGCAATATGATTATATCTATTTCTCATCCCAGTCATGAAGTATTTAAAATATAACATAATACATCCCTCTTGGATAGGAGATGGTCAGCAAAGGTTCAATTCGGCATCCGCTACAAGCTGTTTTCACACAAAAGGAGTGAAATAAAGATATTGTGTGAAGAAACAAGGTGTGGCTCGAACTTAGGCGAGATATTATCTTTTCAGTTACACGAAATCGCCTAAATTATCATCACGCTGTAAAAGTATCGTATATCCTATCCATCTGATTGAGAGGAAGCCAGACCAGTAAAATTTTCCAAATCAATGTGGAGTATCGTGATAGAAAAAGCCGAGGCGCCCTGTATAATAGAAATTGTCTGGCCTTTTAAGCAATAAATGAGTAGACGACATAGTTTCAGGTTGCATTATGATAACCATCTAGGGAAAAATCGTAACATGAAAAAGAGATTTAGTTACAAATTAGTGACACCTTCAGTAACAGTTATAGATCAGAATAAATTGGCAGTTATCACGAAAAAGAGGTTAGTTAATCCAAGAATGTGGACATTTAATAAACGTGAATTACAAAAAATTATTATATAACTATATTATATAAATAAAACAACAACAACAACAGCAGCAGCAGCAGTAGCTACTACTACTACTACTACTACTACTACTACTACTACTACTACTACTACTACTACTACTACTACTACTACTACTACTACTACTACTACTACTACTACTACTACTACTACTACTACTACTACTACTACTACTACTACTACTACTACTACTACTACTACTACTACTACTACTACTACTACTACTACTACTACTACTACTACTACTACTACTACTACTACTACTACTACTACTACTACTACTGCTGCTGCTGCTGCTGCTACTACTACTACTACTACTACTACTACTACTACTACAACTACTACTACTACTACTACTACTATCACTTATAATTATTACTTCTACTACTACTACTACTACTACTACTACTACTACTACTACTACTACTACTACTACTACTACTACTACTACTACTACTGTTCCAAAACGCTTTACATAACAAAAACAAAAACAACCCCCCCCACACACACACACACAAATAAAAATTTAGCGGCTAATGAAAACCAATCTTCACAATACAAAGAACTCCCTTTATACAACCCTGCAGTTTTTTTCCTCCCATCTTTTAAAATACAATCTCTTATCCTTTGCACTATCCTCTGCACTTAGCCCATCTCAGTTCGCATAGCACGTCCTCGCCCGCCCATTGTGGACGCAATCCGCATCCAAAACGCTCAGGCAGCAAACCGACGCCGTACTTGGAGGTACCAAATTAATGTGACAAGAGCAGCAAAAGGGCGATCGACGCCCAAGTAAGCCCTGCAATTATTGTTCTGCCGCTGGCAGGAGGAAAGAGATGTTAGAGACGGTTGCGCATTCTTCCCAGAACTGCCACATCAAGAGAGAATGAAAAACGGTTAAGATTATTCTACACAAAAAGATGCGGGAGACCGTGAGGAGGGGGATCGGAGGTAAAGATGCAGGCAAGGTAGAGATGATGCGACGGGGCAGGTGTTTCTGGGGGGCTGTAGAGACCCTTGTGAGAGCGTGGAGTCATGGTGTCTAGGACTCGCTTCGGGTTTGGAGGGAGGGAAAGAGATGAGAAGAGATCGGTGCTTATCTTTGATGTTGGCTGGTAGATTGCAGTAGATTTTGTTATGAAAAGCGAGTTAATAGATTAAATAATTTGAACAGAACAAGAATGGATGGAAAAATACTTACATTGCTCGCAAGATGGATACAAAACATTAAGAAATGTATAAAATAGCGTTGCGAAGGATTGGAAGAAAAATATAGGCTAACAGAAAAAGGCATGCAAATAGAGCCAGCAAAATAAAATTTAAAAAAAAAAAAAAAAAAAAAAAACATCAACTAAGAAAGGGAACTTGTGAGAAAGTTAAAAACGAGCGAGAGAGAGGGAAAGAAAGAAAGAGAGAGAGAGAGAGAGAGAGAGAGAGAGAGAGAGAGAGAGAGAGAGAGAGAGAGAGAGAGAGAGAGAGAGAGAGAGAGAGAGAGAGAGAGAGAGAGAGAGAGAGAGAGAGAAGCAATGGAGAATTTCTTTCATTAGTTTAACGTCTCCCAAGTTTCCCTTCGATGCTCGCGAGGAAATGAAAACATTAAAAAAAAAGCCCAAAGAAATATCTGCGAGAACAATAGGCCATCATTCTCAAAGAATGCAGAATGAGGTGTTCATCCAATATGAAGCGCACGCAATGACACCAAGAGATGATGGAGTCGCGGTGTGCATCTGTTCCGGGCGTCAAACAAAGGTGCTCCCTCAGAGGTGAGTATTGTGTCATCGCGTGGAGTATTCATAAACGTTTTATTAAGGGAAAGCATCATTTATACGGGAAGATCATTGTATAGCGAAATAAAGGGCTCTTTGTAATGCAGCCCCCATCTCCAAAGTCATAAAGATCGATAGGATATTATTATCATAAGGTTTCATTGTGTAAAGTGCGGCGCACGAAATAATGTGGTAACCGATTCAAGAAGCTATAAGTGATTCTCTCTTGGCACGCGCTTCTAGAGAGAAATGGCGGTAAGAATAAAAAGTCTTGCGCTCAAAAATTAAAAAAACAAACAAACGGTCGGTGGATGAAAATTATAAAAAAATAATAATAAAAAGCGCGGAGACCGTGCATCGTGACTGCTAAATTAAGTCTCAAACAAAATGTAAAAAAAGGAAAGGAAAAAAAGAATAATTTTAAATATTGAAATGCGAGGAACATACTCGGATTATTGTGACTGCCATTTACTATCCTATCGTTTCAAATTTTAATCCTAAATTAAATGTAAACCACACTTTGTTATGGCCCCTTTTTGCATCGTTGGAAGATGAAGAAGCTTGAATGTGCCTTTTCAACCAGAAAATCTGAGCGGATTAATTTTGCATCTTCCAGGAACGAAACTGGCGTTAAGAAAAACCAAATGTACTAGAGCACAAGTCTGGCAGACTGAGTCTCTACAGCTTGACCTTCGTTTGTTGTCTGAAATCCAATTTGTCTAAATCCTTCCGATTGATCACTGGAGTTCGAGAGGAAACGGAAATATTTGCTCGCCACTCGGAGCAGCATGGAAGACTTGTCGCGTGGAGACGGGGATGGATCTCACGTTAGCCTTGGAACACCCAGGGAATAACAGAGGATAAACAGGAACTCTCCGCGGGAGTTGAAACGCAAAGGGAGCGAAAATGTCTATTGTTCGACAATGAACTACAACAAACTTTATCTTCGACCTCCCTCAGTCCTCTGAACAACTTTCTTTCGTTCTACGATGTCTCATTGTCAGGGTCAAGACAATGCCCACTTCTTCAGTGACCAATGTCCGAGGTTAGGTAAGTCGGGTCAAGACCCCGCTCTGTCGCCCATCAGTCCGGGAGACCAATTACCGACTTGTTTGGATTTGTCGCCCGCCATGTTTGCCCGGCGATTTGTCTGAAGAAAGCGGGACCTCCGGAATTCGCTCTTTGACGTTGAATTTGGCGACTTAGAGGAAGTGTCCACTGGACCAGCCAGGTGCCACACCGTTTGCTCAGCACTTGGAGGAGACAGAATTTCTTTGAATATTAGTTTACCAATGTTCCGAGGGCTTGCATATGTCAAAATTTTGGGACGAAAACCCAGAAAAAAAAAAGACTCCAAAGCTCCTTTTGGCTCTTCAAATTGATTTTGTCTTATTGATTACATAGAGAACATAAAAGCAAACGCTTGTCTTGTATCCAGTTGGCTCTTCCAGCTTGACACCATGCATTAAGAAGGCAAAATCCGCGAGGCTTCCTTTGACTCTCTTAGAATCTTTGTTTATAATAGGAGGCGCTTATGGAACTCTCGGAAATTCTCTTTCTGTTATGTACTTAGTTGGCTACATTAACACTGCTTGGGAGGGATCAGTTGTCCAATCGCTTCTGCACCTTATTCTTAAAAGCTAAGTAAGGTTAGTGAATCGGTATCATTAAGGTTAAAGGATTGTGAGAATCTCCAACACTTCCTCTCTAACAAGATACAAAGTAAAGTTGCTTAGCTCAGTCTGTAAAGTGTTCGACAGATAAGAAGAAAATCGAGGGTTCCATCCCTGGCTGGATCGTTAAAAGTGGTGGAGTTGGATTCCATCTAACCATCCTATCCCTGGCCCGAGGGAAAACTGCCGTCGCCATATAAAATTCTTCTCGAAACTTAGGGGACATACAACCAATCAAAAAAAAAAAACCTTGGTAATTAAAAAAAAAATTGCGGTCCTTTTTTATTTTTTCATTGCTCACGAAAATCTGCCTAGTTCGTTAAGTGCATATGACGTCACATTGCTTCTCTAATGATTGGTTATGATTCTACGAGAACCAAAAGGAGAATAAACAATACTGTTCTTAGCACGTTTCTGGAAAACGAGGTGAACAAAGAGCTTACCATATCTACACATTGGCACATGCAATGTTCTTTATTTAAGTCATTAGCAATCTTTGTTTCAAGTATCCTTCTGGCCAAACAAGTTTTCCATTGGACCATATCACGCCATCGGTACTTGAATTTCCTTCAAATCTTAGTTTTATGCCTTGTTATTTTAAACTGAGGGGTAGACGGAGCAAATAATTATATTCAAATCAATCAAATTTCCTGGGTTTCAATAAGTCTATAATTTACAATTGGTATGAATTTTGCTGATGACGTCCCACAGCCTCTCTAGCGCAATACGGCGGTAAAGATATTCACTAATATGAAGTCCCGCAAATCTATTGTCCCATGTCAGCTCGTGGTGCGTTGCCCTAAACACGCTCAAAGTGGCGCAAATATTGACCCATGGACAGATCTGAAGCCTGTCTTCCAGCCAGGACATGTGACGCCCGTGTCCTGTCACCTGAGAGCATGCGCAGAGGTCAGAGGGCGATCAGAATCAACCAGGGCAAAAGTTACGTAAGAGCTTCGCCAGGCTCAGCTGTCTCTCCTTACCATGGAAGGCGAGTGGGCGCGCACAGTGAAGTGGTTAAGGGATGGTGGATCAATACTGCAGAGGGCGTCTTAAGGGTGATTCTATATTATCTAGTGGTCAAATTACCATCGCTGGATATTACACACACACACACACACACATATATATATATATATAGAAAGCGAAGAGTCTTTCAAGCAATATGTAAATCTGAGCATACATTGTCAAAAATGCCCGAGCACGAAATGGCCTTAACTTCGATTTATTTCATTACATGCAGTGATAATTTTTATATCACTCTACAGCTTGCCAGAGTTTGAACTACGGATTTTCTTTTCATACTAATTTTTGTACACAGATTAAAGCTCGCTCTAGATCATACCCGATTAACGGTTTCAACAAGGCGACAGAACTAAATGTCATTCAATATCATGAATTAAAAAAATGTGCAACGTAACGTTTGTAAACTACACAATCTCAATCTGGTTTTCATATTTTAAAATGTCCCTCCGTATTACAGAAAAAAAAAATGGTTTCACAATCAACTCATAGATACTGTGTTAAATGTTGTTTTGATAAATCCTTGAGTGTACCGAACACCGGACTTTTATCCATGATTCTGCAAGCCCACCACAACCTTGTTGTAAAAAAACTTCCTCTTGAAAAACAAGCTTGCCTATAATCTTTCAAAAACCTGGAATTACAATACTCCAATAACAAAATGATGACATCAAAGTTTCTATAATGATTATATCGATTTTGAAAGTTTTTAGTGGAAAAAAGAACAACAACCGAATAAACTGTGATATTTTATAAGCCTCATGGAGATTAAGATCTCTTGAAGTCTCAAGATGACGATGCGTTATCAGATTCACAAAAATAACAATGTAAAATATGCAAAGAACTTGGTACAGAAATAGAAGTTAAAAGAAATGATTTTAGAAATATCCAATCACAGTCATGGACGAGACATGTACAAGAAGAAAACTTGGTAAATTTTCAGCAATGTTACAAACATTAATGATAATGCCGGTAGAGAGCAATGAGTCGGTTTCAGCTTCCTTCAACTCTCATACACGATCCAAAGCAGAAAGGACACAGCGCCTCTTGAGTAGGGGAAGTAGTCACAAGGTCACCCGAAGGGTCAAGGCCAATACACTAGCACACGACGTTACGCTAGTCTGGACTAGCCTTAGTTATGAAGCTGAGGTCTCTCTAACCAAGAATAGGATAACAGATCTTAGGGGAAATGGGCCTTGCTATGTCTTATTCTCCGGACAGATGTAGTTTAATTATCATTATTTGTCCCGATTTCCTAGACACCATTGGGGGCCCGGTGGCAAAGGCTTTGGATTTACAAGGCATCGAAAGAGGGAAACGAAGAACTAGGAGAATCTGGTTAAAGCAGGAATGTTATGAAAGAAGGAGCAAGCCCGTGACGACCGAGTGGACGGGAAGAAAAGAGGTTCAAGGGTCAGCCTCTTGTTACATCACGGTCAGGGACTGGTCTGCTCTGACCGACGGTCAATCACAGCCTAACTAGGGTGTCCGTTCTGAAGATCTGTGCACAATGGTCAGCCATGGTGAGGACTTTCGTCCAGTTCCTAAAAGGCAGTTTTCTCATCTCGCGACAACAAAGCCAATAACTCTTCCACATTTATGAAAAGGGAAAAAAGTAATCACAGACAACATTGTCACTGTGGTGTCCAGAATAACTAACTGACGTCATTGGGCGCGAGGTCCGGACCTGGACCAAGCAGGGGAGAGGAGTCCTTGAGCTGCTCAAATTGGCCCCCTTGCCTGGTTTGTCTTATCGTGAATGGGCGTGTCAAGCAAGGAGGATTTGGAGTTTGTTTCGCCGCGGGTGATAACTCCCCTGTCATTGTGACTTGGAATAACCAAGGGTCATCGCGTGGAGGTGAAATCCCTTTGGGCTCCAGGATAATATTTCATAAGATTCGCGGGGACAGCAGGCGCTAGCGTGAACTAAATTACCTGATGCCATGGTCTTTCTTCCCGAGTAAGACTCTGAGAGAATCTAAGAAAATTAAAAACAATTTTGAACTAACATGGCCCAAAATTAAAAAAAAAACCCAAGGAGTTAATGCAAGAGGAGAAAAATATTGAAAGGAGAAAAAAATTACATTATAAATTGCGCTCTTATTTCAAGGGTCAAAAGTTGAGCCACGAGAACAAAACTGGCCAATGATGTAGGCTTTCCATTGCACATATTTAACCCTATTTTTCATACCTGTAGAGTTACGAGTCACCCACCACACGAATTTAAATTTAACAGTTTTTTTTTTAAACCTATGTTTATAATTTTATCCTTGATTTTTTTTTAATTTCAAGTAAAGAAAATCTAAGACAAATTGTGGCGGTTTTGTAACATCCAGAAAACATGGTCAATTTTAAATTCACAATAGGAAAAAAAAGCCATTGTTGTGATAAAAAAATGTCACTGGTATGGCATAGAGGATCAATAAAAGTTGGCATTTCATACCCTGACACCATTATTTGTCCCCAACATGCGCCTTCAGCAGTAAAGTATACATGTATATAAATATACTAAAATATCAACTAATCTGGCGTGATTTTTCGCACGAAATAACCTTATATTAAGAATACTAAAAGCTGACAGCGGATCAGGTTTCCAAATTCACAATAAAAGCATAATAATCAGCTTACACAAACTAATGCTATGAATTACAAAACTTCTTCATAAAAGTAGGGCAATAGGTTAAAAATTGATTATGCCAATGCATGAAGAGAAAATTGAAAAACAAAAATGAAGCAAAAGCCAACCGTGCTCTTCTCTTTTCGGCCTCAACAGATTGCCATGAGAAATATCTTTTTCTAGAGCAGTGCCTTAAAATCGCCAAATAATGGCAATGCACCATTGGTCCATCACTCGTCAAAGATAAAGAATTTTCGAAGAGGGCAATGTCAGAATTAACTTGCAAAGGGTATCGATCTCAAACCAACGTACTTGATATGGGAATTGTTGGAATTAATTACCCAAGCTTGGGCCTTGCTGTATTGAGCTCATGGTAAACAATGGAAAGAAAACAGAAACAGGCACGAATTCTTTCCCTCTACATTGATCGCAATTTGGACCTGTACATGACCGAGGCTTCTTGAGAGACGGACTTACGACTTCTCGGAAAGAATCCTTGAAGATTCTGCTCTACGCATTTCCTAGTGGGCATGGGTGGAGACAGAGAGGGAAAAAATAACAAACCGAAGAAACGGAGACCTGTAGTGAATCTCTCACAACAAAGACAGCGACCGAGTCCAGGATCACCTGAGGGAAATTACCCAAATCAGGTGGTATCAAATACTAGCAACAAGAAACTGTAGCCAGAGAAAAGACTCCAGCAGGTTGGTTGGACCAGAGAAACGAGTTTAATTCAATCTTGCTAGCGGTAGGAAAAGAGGCGTTCAAGAGTTGGCAAATTAGATTTTCTTGAACAAACACACTCGTGCACCCGTGCCCCCAGGGTTGAACATCTGTCAAAGAATTGGTGCGTTTCTGCTGCTAACTATAACAATCTTTCTGCATCATGTCATAACTTTGACGTCAAAATGAACGCTGAGAAGCACCGACCTTTTTCGAAATATGCTTTTTATTCAACTTTTAATAAAGTTTATATAACAAAAGTTGGTCTCTAGGGCATCATTAATATTTTTAGGGAGAATAAGTACATGTATTTGCCTTCGAAAGAACAAAACTTGTACATTTCTGCACCGTGCCAGAGAGTAAAACAAAGTTTTAACCTCACTGACGATGTATCAAGTTCACCTATGATTCGCCGAATTCAAACCCCACACACTTCGGTGATCACAACAAATTTAAACCACTCTTCGGTCTAAAGATTAGGGCTGTTTGGGACTTCAGGCTTTTGGGTTCGCCGAAGGGGTAACAAATTTTTCCCAATGTAAAACAATACATTAACAAAGGGAAGCGCTCAAGGCATTTTGAGACTTCTAGCAGCGGGTCAAGAGAGGATAATTTACCACGCCTCATTTCCAGACTAAACAATACGAAAATCCACCAAGATCCTATGGTAAAAAAAAATAGTTCCATCGAAATTTGGACATGGGTTGGCATTTGAGTGTCTTAAGAAATCCAAAACTCAGGTGTGAGTAGAAAGAATGGCCAAAAATAGGGACATTCATCACAAGTAATATTATGGTGGTCAGGATAGAACGAGCGGTGTTATGTGGGCGCTGTATTTTATTTCAACGATAGGAAAAAAAAAAAAAGAAGAGAAAGGACATTTAAAATCTAAAACACATTTAAAGGGAAGTGGAATTGAGTCGTAAAAGATTGTCAATTTGAACTTTTACAATTATCAAAACTTAACGATCACATTCCCTCTTAAACAAAAGAGACCAAAAAGTAGAAAAAAAAATTTATTGACACTTTTGATATCCCCTAAAAGGTCTCTCCTTATTTCTTTTAAACAAAGCAATACTAGTTCATTTTTTCCCACTTCAAGATGGACGCTAGTTTGCCAGAGTTTATGGACAAAGGAACCAATTGCCGACCGTCCTCCATCAAAATGCGTGAAGCCACTCAATGGGAGTATCCATTATTAAAGGACTCACAGCCATAACAGTTTTGTGCGCGAAGAAAAGAAATGTCAAAAGATGGACCCTAGGAGCATTTTGGAACAAGAAGTCATGCTTCTCCAAACAATGGTCGTTTTACAGAGAAATAACATTTCGTTCTAAAAAAAATTAACAAAAGATGGGACCACCACTCGTATCAAGCGAAGAAGAAAAAAAAAAATACAAAAACTACGCATTCTTTTTCTCCCTTTAAAAACCCAATAATAAAAATAAAAGGAGCAAAATCATAGAATAAAATTTCAATAATTTCGATATTTCCTTGAGAAGAAGGTTTGCAGTAAGAAGAAAAAGAGAGATGTCATTTTTTTTTTTTTCATTGTTGGTTCTAAAAATCTATGAACATTAGGCGCACGGCCTTATCAACATTGATCAACCACAAATGTCGCACCATGTAATGAGTTGCAGTCAAACATAGAGCACGGAATAAGAGTAAAGTTGCCTCGCGCTTTTTATGTTTTTTAAATATCTTTGAGAAAATGAACGACAGCTTGTTTAAAACAAGGGACAAGGCGTTGTTATGTTAAGGGGAAGAATCATCTAGACTCCCCCCCCCCCACCCCATTCCTGATCATGAGTTACAGGCTGAGCCATTCTTACATAGAGAAATAACAAAAAACAAAACGAAGGAAAAAAACACCCCCCCAAAAAAAAAAACAAAAAAAAAAAACAAAAAAACAAAAAAAAAAAAAAACAAAACAAAACAAAAAAAAAACAACAACAAAAAAACCCCAAACCAAAACAAACAAACGAACAAAAAAAAAAAAAAAAAAAAAAAGCAACAATAAACAAACAAAGAAAGTAAGAAAGTAAAAACGGGCAAAAAAAGAAAACAATTAGGTAATAAGAACGACACGTGGCCCAAAGAATATATAAACATTTTCAAACATTTTGCTTTGGTATTTTCTTTTCTGAATCGTGGGAATAAGAGAAAAAAACCAAAACAAAATAAAATGACCAACGCCATGTTGCAAACAAATAATGTCAAAATGTCGTTCATGGCATGAATGCGCAGAAGATAGAATAATTTAAACCACAATGATGACACTGTGGATCACATTGACGTTCTATCCTTCTGGACTAGTGGGGCATTTTAAACAAAATTCAAAAAATTTCTTGAAAATACCAGAACTTTTATCTAAACACTGGCATCATTAGTTTTGAATTACGGATAATAAATGCACGTATTCTCTGTGCCGTAATCTTGTAAAGAAATTCCGGTCTCTGTCCAAACGGAAAATTTCATTAGGTTAAAAAAAAATTCCTGTTTACTCACTCAGAACGAAAACCGAAAAGTAACTCACTCTGAAATTTAACATTCTCCCCATCCTCTTTTCATTTTTTTTTTTTCAATTTGTTCCCCTTAGCATTTTTTTTTTCTTCAAAAGGACGCTAACAATTGGGAGACACACCCTTCCTTTTTGTATTTAGAATGGATGACTCTACCCTCTGAAAAGCTGATGAGAAGAGAGCATCTTTCAGTTCAACAGACTCACTCCACTAGAAGCACGCAGTCATTCAATCCCTTACGGCGACCCGCATCTCCCTAAAGGAACACCTACAGAGTAATACGGCGCTGAATTTCGTGGTGGCGAGGACGCTTTGTGCTTGGCTCGGAGACCTCAAACAATATATCATTCTCTCCTTTTTGTTGCGCTGCGCCAACGTTTCACTGCCAAGACCAGACAGAGAAGGCAATGAACCGCGGATAATAAAAGTCGCTATGATTCCGTTCAATATGTTTTGTAGCCGCTTCATCTATTCATTCGATTCCATGCTTTCTTCTTCTTTTAGTTGTTGTTGCCTCTTCTACCCCCCCCCCCCTCCTTTCTATCTCCCCCTCCCTTTCTCTTTCTCTACCAACCTCTCTCAATCCCCTCTCTTTCTCTTGTTCATTATAGCTTTCCAACCATCCCTCACATTGTCTCTCATCTATATATTTCCTTCCACCTCAATCTTCACCCACGGAGCTAAGTTCTGACTGAACTGGACTTCCATCGCATTTCTCTCTCACATCCCAGACACAGCGATAAAATGCGGTGCTCATCTCAGGTGAAGTCAGATAATGTAATCGAGATGGTGTCTAAATTTATGACATTACTCTTCTTTCGCCACTTTTCTTTGTGATTTTTTTTCGCCTCCGTCACTTTTTGTTCATGTTTGTCTCAAATGGGACTGGAACTACTTCAAAGGGATATTAAGACCCAAGGAAGAGATAAACTAAAATTCGGGATGCTAAGCAGGAAAAAAAGAAGGCGATGAATTCATAGGTTGATTGTACAAAGAAAGAGAAGAGAGAGAGAGAGAGAGAGAGAGAGAGAGAGAGAGAGAGAGAGAGAGAGAGAGAGAGAGAGAGAGAGAGAGAGAGAGAGAGAGAGAGAGAGAGACGAAGGAGACAAAGATAAATAGAATGATGGATAGAAAGACATATCTAACAGATAGATAGAAAGAAAAATAAAGAGATATAGAGACACAAGAATAAAAAGTGAGAAAACAAGATAGCACAATCGAGACAGAAACAAACATTAAGAGAGAAAGGGAGACCTCTCTGTACGGTATCCCACCTTACTCTTTACACCTGTGCCTTCTACCACGCAGGAATCCATAGATTGTCCACTGCCTGGTCATGTGGCAACTGCCAGACAGTCTGACGACTTCCATCATAGGAGCCGTGTCACCTTCAAAACGGTGATTAGTTGATTTCAGCCGACTTTTTCTGTACAGGAGTTTGCTCTTAGAAATGATTTTGGACAATTGTTCCTGACATAGTTTGTAAGGAAGTAACTCAGAGTAGTAAAAATTCAATGGCATGGCACGGTGAGAGGGAATGGAAAATAAAGATAGACAAAGAGAGGCAGGAGGAGAGGCAGGAAGAGAGAGAGAGAGAGAGAGAGAGAGAGAGAGAGAGAGAGAGAGAGAGAGAGAGAGAGAGAGAGAGAAAGAGAGAGAGAGAGGCAGGCATCATAACAAAGTGAAAACGGTAAAAAAGAGAGTGTAGTTCTAATAGGTAACGGAATAAGTCTTTTTTGTTTTCACTTAAAAAGGTGAGAAGAACCCTTAACTTGGGGCCGAACACTATAAATATCGACGAAAAATGTGACAATCAAGATCAATAATTAAATAAATGAAAATAGTATCATCAAGTATGAAGAAACTGGCCAATTGTCTTCTTTCCCTTCTTTTTCATTTTTGGTAAGAAATTGAATGCACAACATTAATAATAAAAAACCAAACCCATTGATATTCATAATAAATGTAAATAATAGTTTAAAAAAAAAATCACGACCGTTTACCACCTGGTTCAAAGTTTTCTTCATGGCAATGCAATATTGAACATAAAGCTGTCCGTATAGTTCTCTACACCCTTTTGTCAATTACTTTACAGCACAGGTTGCTTTACAAAATCTTTGCACTCTAGGCGCTGTAGATCCACATGCATTAATGAATGGAAACTATGGGACAGCTAAAGAAGTCCCTAAAGAAGTTGCAACGCTTGATATTCCAAGGGAAACAATTTCTGTAATGGGTTTCGTTAATGACTCCTCGCTGCTAGAGAGCCGATTCCAAATCATTCTAGACCTCGTCACAGTACGTTAATTACGAGGCATTTTGTCTCATTCACTGCACAGATCTTAATCTGCCTCTTGTCTAGGTTTTAAAAGGACATGAATGGGGTTAGTTGCAAGAGCTAAGCTTGAGGTCTATGTCCCCGCGCTTTTTAACCGCAGCAAACGATTTGATTCATAGGAAGCGAAAGTTATTAATACAGTATTTAGCAGATTTGGGTTTCAGATAAATTATAAGATATTGCACACGTTACAGGCAGCCAAGGTCTGCAGCACACAGTTTCCGAACCAGTTGTAGAACCGCTATCTTTCCATCCAAATGAAACCGTTGTCAATGCATCTACTGATCTTGCTCCTGATCCTCCGTTCAAAACCATACCTATTGCTCAATTCTTTTAATAACACCATCTCTACCATTCAATTTACTACTACTACTACTACTACTACTACTACTACTACTACTACTACTACTACTACTACTACTACTACTACTACTACTACTACTACTACTACTACTACTACTACTACTACTACTACTAATGCTACTACTAGTACTAATATTACTACTACAACAACAACAACAACCTCTACCACTACTATTACTACTACTACTACTACTACTACTACTACTACTACTACTACTACTACTACTACTACTACTACTACTACTACTACTACTACTACTACTACTACTACTACTACTACTACGACAAGGGTACTACAACAACAACTACTACAATTACTACTACAACAACAACAACTACTACAACTACTACAACAACAACTATTACGACGACTACTACTACTACTACTACTACTACTACTACTACTACTACTACTACTACTACTACTACTACTACTACTACCTCTTTTGCTGCTACTACTATTACAATTTAAGCAAATTTAAATACTGCTATTGCTACCGCAGTAAACGTTGATTTCTTAAATCAGATACATGCGTCACAAACTGTTGGCAATCGAAAAAAAAAAAAAATAAACAGAATATTACTTTGGCCTCGAAAAGTATAATTTTGTCGACCATCGTTTTGGTCGAAAAATATGGTGGTTAGATATTTTAGCAAAGTAAGGACTAAGAGGGAAAAAAAGTGAAAAAAAAAAGTGATGTTTGATCTTTAGACGGCAACATGGAGCCCTTAAAATAGATTAGATCGACTCATGAGGTAATGTGAGTTAGAATAATGAATTTTAATTGATCAGAACCAAAGAGGAGCCTGCAGAAACCTAATATTTCTCTACCCAGCCCCTCACTTTATGAGAAATACGATTTATCAAATTTCGATTTCCAACGTTTCCCGAAATACGCCTCAAGAACTGGTGCAGACTGCAAACTGCAATGAAGAGGAATTCTTTTGTAAGGGACAAAATGCCAATTTATTACGGATTAAAAAAAAATAAAAACAGATAAAAAAAAAAGGAGGGAAAAGGTCAGGTGACCCAATATTTCAATAGAGGAAAAAAAGTGTCCATTGAATTACCAAATCCGGTGGACTTTCCTGCAGACGCCACTCTCCGCACCTACCCTTTACACACACACACACACACTTCAAGTTTTCTGTGGCCCGCCTCTATATCCAGAATGTAGTGCAAAGTCCTGGATGTATGTAAATCTCTGTCACAAAGCAAGCCATTCACGGGGTGTGACAGACACAATTGACAATAAGTGGGGCCCATTTTCAGTTGGTGCGTGCTTGGCGCGCGAATGCGACAGGTTTGCATTCAGTCTGAAAATAGTGCACAAATCCACAAAGCCCTTTACTTCCCCCCCACCCCCCCACTCACACACACACACACACACACGCAATCTTTTTTCCACAAGATCTTAATGATCATAACTATAAATTGTGTGGTAGGGGCAGGACCAATCTGGTAATGCCTAGTTGAAAATATAAATCTATATAAATAAATAGATAGGGGTGAAAGATATAATCGGAGAAGAGAAGAGAGAGAGAGAGAGAGAGAGAGAGAGAGAGAGAGAGAGAGAGAGAGAGAGAGAGAGAGAGAGAGAGAGAGAGAGAGAGAGAGAGAGAGAGAGATGGAAGAAGGGAGTGAGACCGGGAAGGAGTGAGTCAATAATGTAAAGAAAGACAAAAGAAAGACGCAAACCGTAAAACTTCAAGGGCAAAACTACATTATTCTTCCGTAATCGGATACACTTACACAAAGAGAGAGAGAGAGAGAGAGAGAGAGAGAGAGAGAGAGAGAGAGAGAGAGAGAGAGAGAGAGAGAGAGAGAGAGAGAGAGATAAAAAGAGAGAAAGAGAAAGAAAGTGAGGGAGAAAGAGAGACAATAAAAGAGAGAGAGAGAGAGAGAAAGAGCAGACAGGAGTAAAACTTGAGTGACATGTCGAGCTGACATTATGCACACAATCATGTCAGTATGAGAAAATCAGAAATCCCACTTTTATATTATGTTAATCATTGAAATGACACGAATACAGGAATGCTGGCATTAAAAGCCCATGGCTTATCAATATGACATAATAAAATGTCAATGTTAAAGTGAAATAGAAACTGCAACAGGAGACTCATAGTTTTAAAAGGCTGATAATATTGTATGGAATAAAAAACCGAACCACACCGATTTCAGAATGGACTTGTTAGAGAAGTAAACGCACTATAAGTGACGAGGAAAAATGTGAGATGTTCACATTACACATTTGTAATGTTTTGAAGAAAAAAAAATTATTATGTGTGGCGGAAGAACGTTTCTTGTCATGCTAATCGAAAAAAAGGTAGACAAGGGAAAATTGTTTACGTATTGAAAACAAGATAGCCATGAGAACCGATTACACAGAGAGAGAGAGAGAGAGAGAGAGAGAGAGAGAGAGAGAGAGAGAGAGAGAGAGAGACAGAAGGTGATGAGTGAGAAAGGTAAAGAATGAGGGAGAGAAAGAGAGAGAGAGGATAGGAGTGATATACATGTGTATATATATATATATATATATATATATATATATATATATATATATATATATATATATATCAAACCCTCCTAACTCTTTTAACTACACTTATACATCTCTAACTTCCTCCCACCTTTCCCTCCACACTCCCATTGACTGCATGAGCCTCTCTCTAGAGGTCCCTATCCCTTCTCTCCACTCTGTTCGCTTGACGGCCAGTCGGGTAGAGCTAGGTAGGCGCTAGGCAGAGTGACAGACAGACCCCTCCCCCAGCAGGACATTATTACACCGCGCTCTCAGCCGGCAGACGACAGTTTCGCGCTGAGCGAGGTGGATGTCGGCTGCTCCTGTCCTAGCTCTCGCCGCGCCATACAACATCACGTACCACGACCATACTACGACTACCGCTACTTCTGTGTAACTGACTGCTACCAACACTTCCATCTCCCGGCTACTTACGGACACTACTGATATAACTACCTAAAGTTCTCTCAGCTAGTAATACGTTCTCACGCTTTCTAGCTTTTGAAGTGCACTGTATCGCAGGACTTCCCACAGCGTGAGAAAAACGAGAAGGCTGGACAAGGAAGCGAGACGTAGTTTTCATAGTAACTGACCGTCGCCACTGTAGTGACAAACGCGTGTCTCTCAAGCTCTGGATTTAGGATTCTAGTTTATTCACTTGACTAACTCATTTCCTCGACTGTAAGGTAAAGTTCCAAGGATTTAATCTCAAGTTCCACCAAGCTTAGAAACGTTTACGAGGTAGGAATTTCGGTATTTCTTTCATCTCAAGAGACTTTGTAACAAGATCCTATCTAGATCTAGCAGTGCCGCTACTCAAAGTCAATGTTATTGTTTCGTTAAAAGCCTAGAATCTACATCTAGTCTACCTGACAGAGATCCAAACAAGAGTAAAAATTTTCCCGGAGTTTAATTAATAGAGACTGGAAGTTTATCAGCTTGGCGACACTGTGTCAAAACTCATGTACGTTATAATTTTTAGCAACAAGTGCTGCGCTGTACTATACTCCAGCTTTATGAGAGGGTCTTGTGTCTAGGGCCTTATCAGTGTCGAGTGTTTACTTTATGATTTCCTAGAGAGCGCCAGAGGAGGCTAGGATCGAGCGTATGCCAAGGATCACCACCACAGTGATAAGAACTTAGAGCTATATATATGTCGCAATTCTGTCCTTAGTTTTAACGATATAGTAACGTTGTCAGAACTGTTCCAGTGACTGTCTGCTTGAGCGATTAAGTGGTAGATATACGTGACATTCATAAACTGAATTCAAGAAAAGTAGGCGTGGTATTAGCTTGCCGTAACAAAGTTAAATACTTATCGCTGCTTCAATCAAAACACTATTTCAAGAATATTGAAAGGGAAAAAAAATCACCATTGAGTAAACAGACGTTTCCGAACTAAGGTTCGTATAACCGTGTCCCGATTGAATCCGACTGCGTGTGTCACCGCAGCGTCTAGTGTAGGTTGTACCAAAGCTTGAGCTGCGTGCTTGCTGATAACGATTGGACTTTTGCCTCAAGTTATCCAGAAATTTATGGGCTTGAACGAGATCTGCTGGGTCCTCTCAGCCTCAGCCTTATCAGGACAGGCCTGAAGCTCTCAAAAATTGGCGGGCACAGAGAGATAACGCAGTTGTTGTAGAAGTTGCTTCAGTGGAGATCAGGCCACACTTCTTCGACTACCATACAGAGAGTGTGTGTGCTTTTTTTCCGATAGTGTTAAAAAGCAACGCATTCCCACTAAAAACGGGATTTTGTTATCACGTGTGGATCAAACTAATGCTTGCCATGGTTTTCGATCTGTTGGCTAGATCTAAATAACAGCTGCAGCACTTAATACCACAAGATTTGAAAATCAGTGGTATTACCGCCTGAATTTAGTACACTCGAGTTCCACAAGTTCCATGCCATCATGAAGATACGACAACTGGTGACGCCACACCTCAGGGCTGCCAACTTCTGGTGCCAGATCCAGGCATCAGTGCTGACCTTTGCCCTGCTAGTGACAGTTATTGTGCCCGATGTCCGGAGTACGGCCCCTGATGATACCAGGATTCAGGTACGAACTCTTACTCAGGGTTAAAAGGCCTAATTTCGTTAGAAAAAAATCGCTTAGATATATCATAATAAATTAACTATTTGAATTATCAGGTCGTGTAAAAAAAAAGTATATGTATCGCGTTTACCAATTTACATGTTATGCTGCTTCGTGTTAAACCAGTACATTGAAAGGATCACGATGAGAGCATTTATTTAGAGCAATAACTGTTGAAACAGCTGGCAGTTACAAAACAGCAAGATTTAACCATTTAAAATTAATGCAAAAAAAAAAAAAATATTTACACAAATAGCTATTTTTGTAAGACACATTTTTAAGATAAAATGTTAAACATGAAAGTCAACAAAACATCAACGGATAGAAAAATGAAATATACTGATCCATCTGCGATTAAAAGAAAGTTATTAGACACAATAGTAATCCTTATAAAACAATTTTCAACACCTAGGAAAAAAAGGGAGGGTGGAAAGGAGAACCGCAGAGTTTTTTTTTTCTCGTAAAACTATTTTAGTGGACACTAAAATAATAGTAATAAAAATGCTAAAACCAAGGGAAATAAAAGAACAACCTGAAAAATTCCTTAATGTAAACCGATGCTGAAATGCCAGGCAACGCGAACAATTTGTGTCAGAAGGTGAAAGTGTTTGACATGCGCTGCGAGCAGGGAATGCAGGGCTGCATTATTAATGAAACCCAGCACACTGCTTAATGTTACAAACCTATTCAGACCTACAGCTCCGATTTGCAACAGTGTGTCACAACTTATCTGAGACAAACAAAAAAATCAACTCGTTCTTCATGAACGTTGAATGAGCGAAACTTTTTTCGACAAGGATCATCCAGTTTCACTTCTTCCCTCATCTTAATTTACTTTCATCACTGCATCACCTCGACTCTTTACAGCACAGGCACTTTTTTTGTAAAGCCATTAGATAGAATGAAACAGAATGCAAGCAAGCAGAACGGGTTTCTTTGCTGATGTAGGGAAGAACACAGTACTGTATATGGAAGAGAGAGGGTTGGCTTAGGACATGTTTCACTTAGAGCTGCTTCCCTTTAATAAAGATGAAGGCCTGATCCAGGAATAGAGCAATTTCATGTAGCCTGGGCCGAGTGGGAACAGCAACAAAAGCAATTACTAATGGCACGCTAAGTTAGGAGAAAATGTCAACCGATTTGTCACTCTCTGTGCCTGTTTCAAGTTGTAGATTAAGCGAAGAAAAATGAAGACTAAATGGGAAAAACATCAACAACTCCCCCCCCCCCCCTAAAAAAAAAAGCTTTGCGGCTAAAGTAGGCCTATTTAATAAGAAAAAAGAAAACTAATCGGCCACGACCTATAAAGTACGTATACCTATGTTCACTTGTTCAGAAAAACATCTAATTTCATATTTTATATAAACCGCTTGAAACATGAGCCACAGAGCGCCTCCATAGTTACTTTAGCTTTAGGTTTCTCTATAATTATGTGTGGCTTGTTTTTCCATAGAAATTTTGAAAGAAAGAACAATGGCAACTCTCATTATACTGTAAACACAGTTTAAGTGCAACAAAAAATATAATAACCGAGGAAAAACGATTTTTGCTCTTAATAATAAAAAAATGCCGATGGGGAAAAAAAGTGGCTGTGGGCTCGGTATCATCACTAGCCGTTGGGGAAATAATCCACATGCCTTGTATTATCAGAATAGATAAAAGTATCCGAAACAAACATCTCGTAAGGGTAAGGTGTGAATGCATGATGGAAAATGACAGAGGTCAAGAAACCTATAGTTGTAAACTTTTAATATTGCTTATCCCAACAGTTCTGAAAAATAGCGATATTCCAGGCTGAGTAACGTAGTCTCACTTCGCATAGACTGGAAAATGAAAAAAAAAAAAAAAGAAAAAAAAAAAGGGAGAGAGAGAATTAGAAACAATAGAATGTAAACTTTATGAATGAAACCCTTCCGCTTAGATTTTTCTTGTGTTACCATTTTAAATTTCGTTCAGACGCCCTATTTTTCCCCCTTAAATTTTAATACCCCTCCCATTTTATACTTCTACCTCTACCTCTCTCTCTCTCTCTCTCTCTCTCTCTCTCTCTCTCTCTCTCCGATTCGGTTAATCCAACACATCCATCCAGGTCAGTTGTCCCCATCAATGGAGTCGACTACATTTTTATCTTACACCTACATCTAACACTGTTACATGGGCAACAATTTCTGGACAACTGGGGACACTATTTCATGTTTTTTTTTTCTGCGTAACAGGATCTTCCCTTACCGTCCTGTGTCTACAGTAAGCAACACTTTTAAACTGTCCTGTGTGGGACCAAGTGCGAGTCCATAAAAAGAAAAAAAAAACAAAAACGCAGAAGACCTAAGGCAAGTTTCTCTCTACACGCTGTGGTATTTAACACGTGAGAAACTCGAATCCGACCAAGATAGAACATTTTGTTTTAATCTTGAATTCTTCTTCTTACACCACACAATGTGGAATCTAAACTAACAAAACCATACCACCCCCCCCCCCCCCAAAAAAAAAAAAAAAAAAAATCGCTTGAAGTATGTTTTTTGGTCTTTTTTTTTTAGTCCTGTTTAAAAATCTTGGATTTATACTGACTCTTTCTTGTGACGTATATGCATAATAGCCTTGAGACTTTATGAGGCACTACTGGACGTATACATGTATAATTAACGTAGTTCTCTCTTACTTTATTATAAGAGGTCTGAAAAAATAAAATTGTAATTCTCCGTGCAAATCGGGTACAGAGTTGACTCTCTAGAGAGGCGGTGGTCAGTTTTACGACCATTGGGGTGACAGCATTAAGCTAGGTGTGGTCATAAGGTATGCGGCAAGGTGTGAAGGGCATTCTGGATGAAGTCATAGTGTGTATTTACGCCAGTTGAACTCTTCTGTACATGAGATAGATAGATAGATAGATAGATAGATAGATAGATAGAGAGAGAGAGAGAGAGAGAGAGAGAGAGAGAGAGAGAGAGAGAGAGAGAGAGAGAGAGAGAGAGAGAGAGAGAGAGAGAGAGAGAGCCTCTCCGCATTTTTCACATTTTTAATCTCTATCCGAGCGGTCTCCTAGTATGCCTATTGTAATACACGAATAAGCTTCAAAAGTGTAAAGAAGTCTGTTCCATAACATCTTTTTTTTTGCCATTCGAGCCAAAAGCACTGGTCGAGACAACCTTAAGCCCACCCGTAGCCGGTAGAATTCAACACGACTTACGATCAGCGATGACAAACTTCTCAGACATAAATGCAAATCTGTACCTAAATAAAGTCAGAAGACCGGAAGATCGCCATTGTGTTCAAGGAATGGCAAGCGAAGGGCAGGCGTCTTATCGCCTCGTATAAATGCTAATGCTGCTGATCTCAGTTTTATTTATATTTCAAAGGTTTCAAGTCCAGGGGGAGAAAGAAAACCTTAAAACTGAATTTTGCCTCAATAAGATAGACTAAAGTAAGTTCATGGGATAATATTCACCCGTTTGACAGTTTTGAAATCACGGTGGAAAAATTCCTAACTCACATATGGAATAAACTTGAAAAATATAACCAGTCTAATACTAACACGCAAAACAAAAACATAAAATAAAATGATAAACTTTGGAAGTGAACAATGATGGGCCTTCGAGAAAACCCTGTCATTGGTGACATGGCATTATGTATATTGGCAAGGGGTTGGAACATGACACAGCTTGTCCTTTGACTTGAAAGTATTATGGAATAAAGCTTGTCATCGCGGAAAACATGCAGGTAGTTTTGGAAAGTCTGATAATTGTACGAATTGTAGAATAATATGCAATAGTAATATCTAAGCTTAAAATATTGGGGCAAATTGTCCTGCTTAAGTCTCTAGGAAAGGCTTAGAGAACATAAATTCATGGCCCAAAGTTTCAATTATTTCGAGAGGTTCGCCCGTCTACCCGATAGTAGTAGATGATATAGGACTGGCCACTTCGCAGTTGGCCTACGGGTAGGAGGACTGCATTGTGTTGGCCACAAGACCCAAAGATTTAACGGTATCTATTGTGTCTGTTCTCTGCGCTGACCTGTCATTATTTGGCGATAAACGCAGCTGATGACCAGGTATTAGGGCGAGTCGCACAAAGGATGCACTGTCACATTTCTCGGCACTGGTCAGTCCCTGGTCAGTCATTCCAGCGGTCCAGTCCCCGCTTACCTTGACGAGCTGAGCTCATAATTGCTGGTGGCGGTCACGCCCGAGCCTTAGTCAAGGTTTTTTTTTTCTCTTGACCAGTGTTACGTTTGCTCTGAGCATTGAGAAAGGCTTGAACCTACTCGACAGATGGCGGTCGTAACCCGGCATTTAAAGCAATACGATGGGTGACAAAATATACTTCGCCAACAACACCCTTCTATTTTTAAAGTTACCGTTTTTCATTGATTCTCTCTCTTGTTTTTTTTTTTCTTTTGATACTCAGAGCTCAGAGAATTCAAAATGGCGAAACTTATGTTTGAAAATAAAAATACTTAATGGTTGGGAATTATCTGAACCGGTGTTTAGATGGCATAATTATGCACTATCTATATCTAGATCCCTTTTCAATCCACTAGATTTGTAGGAAGTGTTGGTCCGAATAAAAAGTCATGGCTTTCTGATCTGTAACTCGAAGATTTATGTCATGTACGGTGAAAAAATCCACAACCACATGTAAAAAGCAAGAACAGGATCGAGAACAGGAAAAAAAGAAAAAAAAAAAGAGAGTGCAACCTGAAGGGGACGTGCTGAAGATAGATCTCTATAGAGGCTCTATGAATGGTCTAATACCGATCCAGGACATCATTCTTATATTACACACGCAAGGCGATGTGTAGCACGTAGAACTTTGGCTGGGTTTATCCGAAAACCTTTGCTTCTTGCCATTTTGAATAAATTAATAACCGTGCATTCTGCGCAAGCTCGGCTCGTGCTTGGTGGTGGTGGCGGCATACTTTCAACATTCAACTGCACAATTACTGTACGTCCTGTTGCGTTCACTGGGAGGCTTGAGGAAGCCGAGCCGTGCCTATTGAAAGTTCTCATTCAGGCTTACCGAGAGCTCTGATCAAAAGTTCGGAACCTTACACGCAACTCTTTATACATGTAGTAGAGCGAGACACATATTATAGGCCCATTCCTTTATATCACGCCTCCAGATTTTTAACATCTAAAAGACAAGAAATTCTCGCCCCCCGTAATTTCCTAACTTTCAAAGATCAACACCACATTACTTTCGCAAAAAAGACAAAAAATAAGCGTTGTGAGAAAGCGCACCTTCTGTTTTACTTTTTTTTTTTTTTCTTTTTAAATCTCCGGATTAACGAGTGCACGCGACTTTCGATCGTTTCATAAAAATGCATGTTTTTTTTTTTTTTTTTTTAAACTTCAAAAGCCTTAAATCTATAATAAGTAAATCCATTGATTGATTTTGTTCAGCGGCGCCGGCTATGAAAACCACAAGCTGGCACGCGTCTCTTTCACACAAGCCAAGAAATGAGAAGCACAATGAGCCAAGCGGCACCCGTGGCGCCGTGTCAGGGGTCTTATCTTTCAATATAATAGGAAATAAATATGAGAGGTAGTGCGACAAAGTCACTTTACCACGGAGAAAACGCACACACACAAAAACAAACAAAAAACAACGAACAAGCCAAAAACAAAATATAAACACACACACACACACACACAAATAACAAATAACTAGTTAGCTATCATGATAAGAAAGAATATGAAGGACACAATTTCATTTCATATTGAGCTGAGTTTTGACGACACTTCCAAGATGAAAAGAATCAGTCACTCAAATTATGTGAATATAAGGGAAAAACAGAGAGAAATTGATACTACATTGATTAACAACAATTATAATGATGATGAAATAATAATAATAATAATAATAATAATAATAATAATAATAATAATAATAATAATAATAATAATAATAATAATAATAATAATAATAATAATAAAGATAAGAAGAAGAAGAAGAAGAAAGAGAAAGGACTCTAAAGCAAGCTATAAAAAAACAATAACAAAGAAATAGCCAAAACAGAAAAAAAAACATACATACTTTTAACATATATTTCCCTATTGTTGCTACTTTCTCCACCATCTGTCCCGCTAAAGTTTTGAATAGGTCTTGCCGATCTCTCTCCTTCTCTCATTGTGAGTCGGGTACATTGATAACAATCAAACCTCTCGTTTGCAGCAGTGTGCACCTCTTCAGGTCTTGTGAATGTCAACCCGAATCGCTGAAGACTAATTCTAAGACCGAGCTAAAAAAAAATATAAATAACTACAATCAAGGCACGCATTTCCCTTTACAACCCTTCTTATGATCACCGAGATATCATTCGACAAAGGCAGTATATTTTTTTGAGTTTCCGGCGCCTAATGAACCTGGTAGAAGAGAAGCAAGCTCCCATAGCATACCGGCTAAACACCATGTAGTTCCCTACTCGACAGAAAGCGGCGAGACAATAGAACGCATAGTGAAAACAAAAACAAAAGCGACAGAAGGTGCAGTTAAATCCGTTTCTACATTTGCGAACGGTCAAAGAAAAGGGCGCAGATATTGTATCAACTACTGAAAGGGCATAAGAAAGAAGGAAAAAAATTATGAATGGCTGGGGTGAGTGCACGGGTAGATTCTGGTAAATGGAAGAGGAGGTAAAGTCATGGAGAGGTTAGGGCAGGTCAAGCAAGGCCAATCTGAAAGACTCAATGCAAGTAAAGGGATTTAGACAACACACAAATGCAGGGCTAGACAAGGGTGCATTGATACACCGACCCTGGGTGGCTGGGGTCAGGTTGACAGAGGTCAGGCATGCACCAATTAAATGTCACTGATCCTGCCCCCACCGTGGCCATAACTTTTCCCTTTCTTAAAAGACAAAGCCTACTTCAATACATCTAGATCTGGCAAGATCCAAAAAATAAAGAGTTTAAAAAAAATACATCTTAAGGAGTTCAGTCACACAGGGAAAGAACCATTTCTAACTTTCCGCCCCCCTATCTTATGGGAACGCTCGGGAAAATATATAATTGTTCCCAAACAATTATTGTGATCGTGTCTGCATATCCACCGTGTCCTGAGAAAACCTCCCAGAGACAGAGTAGCTCTCACGGCTGCTACCACTACTGGGTACAGTACTCTGTACACTTGGAGAAACCTGTACTGAAACCTTGCAGTAAAAAAAAAAAAAAATAGAAATCGACTCCAAAGCAGTAAACAGAAAAAAAAAGGCGGAAGAAAGAGTGGTTTCTTAGAAGGAAAAGTGGAAACCCATTATCATCTTGCCATTGGCCGCTTCGGCTAAAAGGAATCATTCCATTTAATATACTGGCCCAAAGTGTATGGATAGAGTGGCGATAGCGCGCGTTCATTGAGAAACGTCTTATTTCCATTGTCCCTGATAAGACTTGCCTTTTCTTTTAGACTGGAGGACTAAGAGTAGCGGCCACTTCAGGTAAAAAGCTTTTTTGATTGAATTAAGACTCGGCAGGTGTCTACTGCTTCAAAGCCATTTCGGCGGGTACGGATGTTTTCCTCACGGTCTATTGTTATTTCCGGGACTTTAAAAAAAAAACTTGGCGAGAGGACGGAATCCCTATCTAGTTTCCTCAGCAAACAAATAAGAAAAACTCTCGATCTCTTTCTCTCCTTGAGGCGTCTAGTGATAGGCAAAGAATAGGCTAACTTCTCGCCACTCGTCATAAAGCTACAAAGAAAACACTAGAAACAAAAGGCGCTAAGACGAGGGAATGAGAAGCGATATCCCAAAGGGAAGATTGGGATGGTAAAATTAGATTACATAAACATGGCAAAATTTAGGCGATCTGGCCGCATAACAGGCAAATCCCCAGCGGAAAATGACGCTCAATTTTTTTTTTTTTCAACCGAATAGATAAACCATGACAAGTTGAGAATTCGGTTCGGAAGAATGGTTAGTTCACACATGATTGGCTTCCATTATCGCGGGCGAGTGCCACACAAAATTACATTTAATCAAACTTTGAATGGGTGGGAAAACATGATCTTTTCCGCTGATACTGTGTTAGGTCAGGCTTTCTAACGCCGACCTGACGTGAAACAGCGCGTGCTTGATCCGAAGTGAATGGTCTAGATCTGATTGCGAGGCCTTGGACTGGTTGAATTAAAAAAAAAAATCCCATTTATTTGGAATACTCGATGCCTGTTTAAAATATGCCATTCATCATTCTTTTCTCACTATACGCTTATTGTTACTTCGTCTATATTTTTCTTCTACTCCTTCTTCTTCTTCTTTTTTTTTGTTTTGTTACTATTATACCCTTTGCGCTAATTTTCTTACAGTGTTTACATAATTCTGGATGTGCATCTTGGAAAAGTTTTAAAGCGTTCCTTAAATTAAAGCAATGACCAGAAACCATGAAATACGGCTATTTACAAAGAAAGAGACGGCAAGCACGCGCTTGGAAAAACCTTTCAGACACGCTTGTTGTAGCCTAATTTTCCCTTTCTGTCCTTTCACGACAAGAAGAAGCCAGCTGGCTCAGCTCTGTGGCAGAGAAACAAAAGAGTTCTCACCTTAAACTGTGCCAAAAACGTGATCGGACAGCTCCCCGATTACAATGGAAAGGGCCTATGGGGGGAGGGGTACGGCCACCTCAGGCTTTGTAACTCGCAAAAAAAGGAGAAGAGGAACGCTAGGATGGGTGGCATTTTTCAAGAATAAAATCGTTAGTGAAGACTATATACCCTCAGCAAAATTTCCTATCCTTCTGACTGTTGAATCTTCAATTGCGATTTCGAGAAATTATCCTTACTGGTGTAACATTTTCCATTGTCAAGCACTTTGATTTCATCGTTGACGTCAAATCCTAATAAGTGGTAGTTTTTTTTGTTTTTTGTTTTTGTTTAAATTAAAACATTATCTCTCTCTCTCTATCTTTATTTCTTCTTCTCTGCCCCTCTTTCTTTAATATTCATCATTCTGTATACTTTAAGTTCTGGCCCTCCTCTCCTTCTCTCTCTCTCTCTCTCTCTCTCTCTCTCTGAGCACTCGAAGCCAAAGCCAAGTTGTGAAAACACAGACCGGGTAGTGAAAGAACTCCTCAAAACAGAGGGCTAAAGAGGTCAGGGCGCCACGTTGGAGTGGCCCAACACTGTCTGTCGCTGACAGCCAAAATGATAGCCTTTCCATTGAACCTCATTACACTAGGGGTCACCAGTAGCCGAATTTGGGGCCAAAATGTTAAGTTTTGGCCTCTTAACAACCATGGGTTGCAACGATAGAAAAAAGGAGATTCTTTGGTATTTGGACACCGAGAGGATGGGGCGAGTGGTACCTTACCAACACTAAACAGCAGGCTCTTGTAGGCCATCTGCTTTGGACGCACCCCGAATTAATTGCTTCCCTTGATCAGCTAATTTTGGAGATTAGAGCCACTTAGCTCTCTTTAAGAATTCTCCCCACGGCTGGTCGGAGTCTCGACTACGTAATTATGCCAGGGTTTCGTGTGGTGTAACACTTTTACTGACCTTGCTACCACTGCTCTAATTTCGTCTCCTGTTTAGGAAATTTCTTTATTGTTCCCTTTGTGTAACTTTCGTCTGCAGCATCAGTGACATCATTTTAAAGGCCCAAGCTGGGCTGATTTTCAAATCTCAAATCATGGAAAAAGAGAAAAAGAAACAAAAGAGGGCTTAATTAGTCGATGATCAGGAGCAGCTGCTGTGTGGCCAAACAGCTAACAAAGTGTTCAGATAGATCTCCAGAATATTCCGATAAGAGCGATTTAGGCTAGAGTGAAAAAAATAAACCCATGAAAGCGAAACCCATTAGGCCCTGCGCCATATATAAAACCCAATTTTCTTCCCGTTTTATGATGGTGATGGTGCTAACTCAATATGCATACGAACATGATTCTTTTCACTTTAGTTTTATTCTTTCCGCTCTTTCATGAGACTGAGAATAGTAAATAAACATGCGCATTTGTATTAACAAAGAAGGCCTAGAAACTAGAAACGTGTAGGTTCGGACTATCTAGTACTATAAAGTGCATCAGCATTTGAGTTCGAGAGTATTTGAAACACCCACATATGGAAATCAAAAAGAAAAGTTTAGATTTGAAAGACACCCAACACACTCTTCTATAACGGGGAGAAGGAGTAACCCAGCAAGAAAAGCGTGCTTTTTTTTTTTTTTTAAAAGACAAGGTCATATTTTGCTAGGCTCTATTATGCTACACGGCTCTTGCCAGCAATAAAGCTATGGCTATTATTACGGTAACGTCAAAGCCGGTGTTATATTTTGATCTATAATAGGCCTTAATAGCTGTGCCACAGGTGCGCGCGTCCAACCAACCATAGATAAAGAATAATATTAAAAAAAAATTGAACGCTTTATTTCAAAGATTAATATCTCTCTGTGAATCTGTTCATTGTGTAAAAAGATATAAAATATTGATGTACATACACGCACCGTAGCAGTTTTATTCCTGTTGTGACACGAGTGTTAATGCTTAAAATTCATAGCGGTAAATAAAAGCACACAATAATAGAGCGATGAAAATAATGTAAGTTGCGACCATTTCTCTGGGACAGAATTTTTTACAATGCTCATTGCATGCATTCTGGAAATACTGTCTAGAAGCTTTTAAATTCTCTCAAACCACTTTATATTCTCTCTAATGAGTCCCAACGTAAATATATGTATGTCATCTAGATTTGAAGCAAATAGAATGATGTAATGACCATGATGCTGATCATACGGGGTTGAGATATCTGATCTAAATTTGATGGAATCAGGGAGGAAACCGTTTAATTAAGAAAAAAAAAAAAAGAAAGCGGGCGGACGAAGTAGAGAGAAACTTTGAATGATAATGAAAGAAGAAATCAAAATAAAGAGAGAGAGAGAGAGAGAGAGAGAGAGAGAGAGAGAGAGAGAGAGAGAGAGAGAGAGAGAGAGAGAGAGATAAGGGGAAAGAGACTAATAGAAAATGAAAGTGATAAATATATGCATGTAGATGATAGATAGATAGACAGATAGATAGAAAGACATAAATACATAGATATGTAGATAGACGGTGAAAGAGAGAAAAAGAAAAAGGAGAGAGAATGGAGGGGGAAAGGAGCAAAGGATTCGCCAACTGTTGTAAACTAGGTCTTGTAAACTGACAAAATTACCAAAGCTTTCCCCTTTGAAAGCTATTTTGCTGATGTGATAATGGCCGTGTCTGAGTCAGTTTGGCCTCAACTGGTCACGTCTGCGGGCTCTCTAATCTCCAAGTTTGTCGCTACTTATCTCCCTCTGCCGGGGCGTGCCCACCTCTCATAGTCGAGTAGTCATGTGCCCTAATAGACCTTTGGAATTGTGAATGGCAAGCCATAATAATTTGATGGTATCTGGGAGAACATAAAATCACGGAACCCGAGCGAAATTGAAAGCAAGAGGTGGAAAAATGGGTGGTCCCTATCAAAGGTCTTCAGTGTAACTCGGCATAGTCTGCGTGTGAAACGGGAAAAAAAAGGCAAAAAAAATTAAATTTTATGTACAAACAAAAAAGTGGAAAGGTGTAGGTTTCTTTCGCTGGCTGACCTCTGCGAGTGAAAAAAATAGATTATCAAACTGCATAAATACACGTAATAATAATAATAATAATAATAATAATAATAATAATAATAATAATAATAATAATAATAATAATAATAATAATAATAATAATAATAATAAATTATTAAAAAGTCGAGTTGAATTGTGTAAGTGTTCTAATGATGCAGGATTGAAAACTTCATCAATGGATTAAAATTTTTTTTTACAAAATTGGCCCAAGTCGTGCACATTCAGGATTATATGGGAATTTTGTTAAGTTGCTATTAAGAGATATTTTACATTTTTTTTTTAAAAAGAAAACTATTCAAAAACAAACAAACAAACAAACAACCTCTCTCCAACGCTCCTAATAACGTTTATTGAACTGGGCGGCGTCCTTAAATCTATGGCGCGTTTGGTATTACTTTGTTATCCATAGTAAACAATTAAAAAAAAATCGAGAAAACAACCATCAGACCAGAGGTCGTAGAGCGTAATCTCCTTAAATTTCAGGGGTTTTTTTTTTGCCGTGTCACTTCTCGGCGTACAGCTTGACCTCTCTCAAGATCTCCAGAAAACGCGTCCCCACAATACCCACAACGAAATACCTTTGTAAAGCGCCTTTACACCCGACTTCAAAACGAGGACAGGAGAGTCTTAAAGACTGAGTTCTGAATCGTATGTTTCAAAGCAGTAGGTATTAGGACGATTTCAAAAGTATTTCAGCATCTTGAAATCTTCCAAAGGCTGGGATCTCCACCACGGCCAATTACATTTCTTGAAAAGCGCGGGAATGATAGGGGGTAGGGAGACTCTCTGCTCAAAAGGTACACAGAAAGACAGCTTTTTCTAAGTTGCTCCTTTTATTAGTAGATCTACGCCTGCTGGGCCAGCAAAGCTTCGGGCACCGACCTCGCGCTCCTCGTTGTAATGTATTCCAGATCATACAATTCATAGAATCCGAGATTCGAGGCAGACCACGGCAACAGCTGCAGCAACTTAACTCGGTTGTTTACCTCAATACATATATACACACACGCGAGAATATTATGATATTAAGCTGTTGTCTCACATCAACAAACACATATACATCGAATCAGAAACTTAAGAATAAACACTTCATATCTTTCAATTCCAGACTCGAGGCAACCTTGACGCCCACAACTAATAATTATCGCGTAAAGATATATAATTTTCTTTTCACTGCCAAAACAGCCTTCAAACCACAGCCTTTTGTACTTTGCTTTTTTATCTTTTAGAGGCCACGGAATTAACTGTATGTCATGGTAGTGTCGAAAAGTTTGATGAAAGGCACTTAAAATTCATACTGGTAACATTTGGTCCGACAACCTTGAAAGTTCTCTCATTTAAAAAAAAGTATAATCCTGTAATGTAAAAGCTTTTCCTTGACCTTTAAAACGGACCTTCACGCTTCATAAACACACACACACACACACACACTTATACAAATTAAAAGTCTCTTGATGAGTTTAAGATAATAGAATAAAATGTGAAAGAATTGAGGCTAATAGTTTCATGGCAAGTTTAAGCCTTACAATGTTTTGCCTACATCGTGATAACATATTAACACATGTATAAATATCACAGAACTAAAAGAAAATTTTGATTTAAAACGCGAACTTTGCACTAAGTGACGTTATTGAGATTTGAGATTATGTGTGAAACGACTTTCATGTAGAAACCAAATACAAATAAAGCAAAACAAAAAAGCACTGAGGTTGGCTCAAGCTCGGTCATGTAAGGTCGTTCATGAATAACGGGCAGTTTAAAAATAAGCAATCTGGCCTTTGATCACCCAGGCAAAGCAAATGATATCATTGCCTTAGGTTATCGGAGCACGGCTATGAAACTGAGATAAATCACGAATTATGCAAAGAACAAAGAAACTGAACAAACTGATTACCGTAAAGCATGCACAGTATCCAATGTTAAAAAAGAGATGTCGGATGAAAAATGTATTCAAATTAATCATCAAAGGATTTTGGGACTTTCGTTCATTTGAGATCCATCCGCTTTACACACACACAAACACACAACACTTCCTTTTATTTCTCTCGTTTAAAAAGGACTCTTTATCTAATAAAACTATCTTTCTTCCCACAGCTCCCAACATTTAAGGAGCTGCGCCAGCACTACCCTGGCTACGCCCACTTCGGCGGGGTCCTCCACAACCACCAGCTAGTAGAAGCCATCGGCTGCGACAGTCAGCACACTGACCTCCTCCTCCGTGACACTAGCGCCCTGCGCCTGTCGGCCGCCTTCAACAAGATCGGCGGAGCTCACTCTCTGGGTCGGGAGCTCATCCGTCTCTCCAAGTATGGACGGGACAGCATTGCGGGACGTGACGGCTTGCAGTATCTCTACCACCCGATAGCGTACGGGCCATACCTCGCTGACAAGTACGGCTACCCGACCGTCTCCAAGCTGCACCAGCAGGACGCCCTCGATACCGAAAAGGTAAGGGAGCTCAAGGAAATGTTCTGTATGTTGGGCCATCATGAGTTCTCGCACAAAACTAATGCACTCAAGGGTTGAATCATGTAGTTATATACTGGTCAGATAAACGCTAAAAATATCGTGGCTGATTGTCGTCTACAGAACGCTACCTTGTAGAGATATATAACAGTTGTTCTTCAAATATACATGTACATACAATAACGTAGATGAATAATATTCCAAAGACTTTCAGTATTATTTTTGGTTTTCGTCCTTAAAGTTCGGTAGATTCTAATTCATTAATATATGATCGCAAACTATGAGGGCTGTCCACTTGGTAAAGTCCTTTTTCTTTGAGGGAGAGGGGAATCCTCTTTCTATTTGCTTTTTTTTTTTTAAACCAATGCCATGACTAACAGTTGTGTCCCGACATCTCTCTTTAGAACTTCTGGGGCCAGCAGGGTCTGTTGAGGATCATCACCTACACCCATCGCGGGAACACGCCTAAAGGTCACGTAGCTCTTTGGGACTGCAACCACTTTCACCAAGCCAAAGACTGGATAACTAAGGCTGCTGGACACAGCCTCATTACAGTCGAGTTCTGGAGATCACCAGGTCAGTGGATTTTATTTTTACTACTGTCGTTTACAATGGCAATAAAAGACTATTGTGAGCAGAGAGTTAGAGGTGGCTAATCAATTTAAATCATTACTTGAAATACTTCCAACTATGACCACCCCCTCCCCCCTTTTCCCCCAAAACCAACAACAATAAAACAACAGCAGTAGCGTACATCGAAATCATTACTCACTAATTCATTATGGTTAGATAAAATTCAGTTCCATAAAATATTTTAAATCACCTACAAACCTATGGTGGTGTATGTAAAAAAAAAAAAATTATAATCGCAAGGAAATGAAAATAATAATAAAAAATTCTCTATAGAATGCAACATATTATAGTATACAAATCAACAATTTAACCCCAATGCTTCCGAATCTCCACAGACTCTGACTGTAGTCACATGCCTACAACCCCTGCACCCACCGGCCGGCACCATGATGATGTGTCCAAGCTGTTAGCGCGCTTGCTGCCTGGGGTGAAACGGACCAGGCTGCGCCACCGGCACTGGGAGAGACGGCTCCTGAAGCGCTACTATCACAACCTGCGCTAGCCTGTCCAAGCCCTGGTCGGGCCTTTCAGCTCTGATACCAACCACAGACAATTGTTTGACTGGAGTAAGAGAGAGAGACCCTTCATGGAGTCACCGGTGAAAGGCACAGAGTGCAAACTTCTGTTACAGTGCCTTGTGGACATGTTCAAACTTCAAACAGTTCATTACTAGAGTGAACGTGCACAGTTTCTATCACTCTCAAAAGGCGCGAAAGTGTGTCAAATTGTTTCAGAACTTCACGGTAACAAGTTAAGGATAGTGAAGAACAGTTCCCAGGTAGACCCATTTCCAAGTCGCATACAAGGTGATTGAGGCTTCATGGGAGACGTGCAATGAGATTTCATCCACCTTGTTTGCCAGCTTCGAAGTTACCATAATAACTTCGAAGTTCCCAGAAAAGCAAAATATCAAGCCATCTAATCAACCATATTCAGAGCAAAGACGGATCCTGTGGCAGATCTAGGACAAGGCTCGTAACAAAACCCATTTGCCAACGTCACTTGGTCATTTGTAATGACTATAATTTTCATGCTTGCTCCAGATATATAGATCCAACTCCTTCTTTTCGGTCGAACCACTGCTCTCAAATTGCAAGGCTTGTCAATACTGTTTCCATTCCACAACATGAACATAAGTCAAGGAATCCTATTATGTTTTTTCGGTGAGACAAACAATGTGACTATGCACAAAAGTTTTATGTGACCTATGAAAAGCTTTCCTGTTCAGGAATGGAGTGATAGAATCTACAAGTGACTGTTGTAAGAGGGCACCATTTAACCTAAAAAAAAAGCGTTTCCTCCTCACCAAGAACCACTTACACAGTGTTGCTTGAGGAGAGAATTTGGTAACTTTTTTTTTCATAAAGGCTATTTTATAGCCTTGCTTTTTTTAAACGTTATATAATTATTATTTATGTACTTTTAAAGACGAGTGTTCGAAAAAAAAAAAAAAACAACAACTACTGGCTAAATAGACACTCTGTAAATAAAACCACTGCCATAGTACACACATACATCGTAATTATGCATTTTTTTTTTTTCATTTTTTGTGCGTATGCAGAGCTTACCAAACGCTAAGGTCTTCCATCCCATAGTATCCATCTTAATAATGATATCAAAACATAAATAGCCACCTTATTACAATAATACGCCTCAGGCAATCAATGTGACAGTAGTCAGACCTGCATTTATCATTACTTCAATATACCCTAATGACGGTAAAAGCATAATCATGTGACACATGAGAACAAATTCATTGCGTGAATTTTGAATATTTTGAATAATACTGAAACAATACGCATCCCACTGTGTGGTGCATTAGGTGGAGCATGTACCGATAGACAAGCCAGAGAAAGAGATAAAAAAAATAAAGAGATGAGGATAAAGATAAAAAGCAAAAGATTGAGAGAATAAAAAGTGGAAAAGGAGAGAGGTGGGGAGGTGGCATAGAAAGGCTGATAAACGATAGAAAGAAAGATGGTCCCACATACAAACCTCCACAGATCTTTGTCACCAATAATCTTTGTGTGGCAGGACTGTACACTTACCCAAGCCTATATAACACGCTCAGGAGGTGATCGCATGTGCCAAATAATAAAATGGGGAAAATTTCCAATGATTGCATGATTGTATGAAAATATTCAAGCATGAATGTCTGTATATAAAATCCAATATCCTTGTTCTGTACAATAAGGTTCAAGTATTTTGTCCAAATAATGCACTTGATATTTTCCCAGTATTTGCCAATGATTTTGTTGATTTTCTTTTTTCCCCCTCAATATGTTATAAGAAATACATGGCAAGGACCATTAAGCTAATGGTTGATATTTGAAACAATAGCAATTGACTATTTTGAATTCTAGTTTGTCGATAGGGAAATAAAACCTCACATCAAAACAAAAGAAATTGAAATAAAAACAGCAACGTATTTTACGCGTGGAAAAAAAAATATTAGGAAATTCAGGAAAATTTTTTTTTTACAAACTTAAAGCTAGAAAACATAATTCTATGGTTAGTTGAATTTCTCACACATTAACGGATAAAAGAAACATAGATAAGAAATAAAAAAGGGTTAAGCTATTGCAGTGTTTGAAGAAAACTATGCAATCTTCACCTCACTTTACACCCTATTACCAGATTATAAGGATATTTTCTTTCGAAACAGAAGTCTTCAAAGTATTAAATCAATTCGCTAAAGTGCCTTTAACAAATTTCATTAAAAACAAAACAAAACAAAAAAAAAACCTTCATGTGTTCAACGCAAATCAAAGACTCCTCGCTCTTCCCCAAACGAGCTTTAACATGTTCACCATTGTTGCTGTAAACTCTCTTTCATGTATCACTCATTTAATCTTCGCTTCCTATAGCCAAGACGCGAAAACGAATTAAACTAAAGAGACACTGAAACATGAATTATATCGCGAATTATTACGTAAACCTTTTTTGGTATCTCAGTAAGATTTCAATCTACATTTTCTTGTTGATTTGTTGTAATAACATTGTTATTTTCAATCGTTATTTGTGCTTTATTACACTAATTTTATCACCATTACCATCGAGATCACCGCATTCATAAGCATCATAAACATCAGCCTTACCATAGTTTTTTATATACTTCTTCATCACTATTTTTATTTATAGCACATGTATTTCTGTCATCATAAATCTTGTTAATGTTACTACTGTTGTTATTGATACATTTGATTGTTTGAAAACATACCAGTATGTCATTTTCATTTTGATCATTATTATTATTATTATTATTATTATTATTATTATTATTATTATTATTATTATTATTATTATTATTGTTATTGTTATTGTCATTATTATTATTATTATTATTATTATTATTATTATTATTTCATTATTATTATTATTATTATTATTATTGTTATTGTCATTATTATTATTATTATTATTATTATTATTATTATTATTATTATTATTATTATTATTATTATTATTATTATTATTATTATTATTAATGTTTACATGACAAAGTTTTCCAAACCAATGTCCTATGCACTAGTCAATTCTATTGTTCTTTACTGTTAATGATAAGAATTTCAAATAAACTTCACATAAATCAGATGACACAAACTTTCTTAAAGTCATTGTAAAGGGTATATATACATTTTCGTTTTGTCTGCCTAAATGAAACTGTATATAGAAACAAAGTTGATTCATCAATGATCTGAAGATCATGTCAAAAAGCTGTTTGAGACATGAAACCAATCAGAGACAGCGTGATATTTCCTGGTCAAGTTTGAGTAAGAAGAGAAGAAAAAAGGGCGGATAAAAAAACTCGATGGAAACAAGAAAAGATCGGAGAGCGAAAAGGGAATAAGAATTGAAATGTGACGGAAACGAAAAAAAATCCACAAAAAAAAAAAAAAAAAAAAAGACAACAAAACAAAACAAACAAACAAGAAAGAGTACCGAGGAACAAAAGTTAAAGAAGAGCAGCGTAATGGAAGGCTTATTTAGAATGAAACTAAGATGAAAAGTACATCTGATTAAACATTTTAAATATGTGCGGACCTATAACACTGCGAAAGCAGATCAATGAAGGAAGGAGAGGTGGACTGCAACAAAACAAAAAATGTAATAATTTAAAGACAATCAAGCATCTGGCCTTCACCTTTTCCTTCTTACGGAACCAGGTTCTTTACAGCTAGGTTGACTGGTCTGTTTGATATAACCCGTACACAACACTGTAAACTCAGGGCAGGGCAGAATTGAAAAGAAGAGGCCCTAACTCACCTGCCGACGGTGTGGGGTTAGAACCCGCAAAGGAAGGTCTTCGCGGATATTGTCAGTATATGTGCCTTGAATCCAAGCGAAAGTTAAATGCAAACTCTACTTAAAGCGGAACTTAGAGTGGAAAGGGAATTTTTCTATAACCAATATAGCAACGGATATATAATCTTTAAATGAGGATCCTATTTCTGAAAGAGCGGAGGCGATGGGTCTTTATCTAATAAGCTTCAGGTAAAATCCGCGACTGGAAATCCCTAAACCAGACCGGAATTATTGCGATTTTCTCTTTCTTCACGTTTTGTTTCATAGCAAAGACCGGACAAAAGTGAGGAGGTTTACTTATCAATGCCGACCTAATCTCGCTCCTAAATGGCTTAAAAATCTCTTCACAAAACATTCTTTTCTTCCTTCAAGCTTTATATACAAGACTGTAATGAATGTAAACAGAGCATATTGATTTACTGTAATACGTTGGCAATATTCAAGGAGAAACTTCAATTTTGTTACCTCTTATTCTCATGTAAAATTCTGTCCCAGCTCCTTCTAATATAATTACGTATCGCCTTCAATTATTATATTTTCTTTTATAAAGAGATACAAACTAGGTACAAGCAAAACAGAACAAAAATAGCAAAAATGAAAACAAGCAACTGAGAACCAAAATAACTTTTTTGGTACAAGATATGGTACATGTAATACTTCCCCCCTTTTTTTTTTTTTTTTTTTCCTTATAAGATAAGGGAGGTAATGCAGTTAAATAAAAGAGAGAAAAGGGTGACTACAAGAAATTAGGATTTCCCTCCCGTACTGGTACCATTAGAGACATAAATGTAATATTAAATTACCTTTAATAGTGTGAACTAATAAAAGCTTCATGAATGCAAGGTTATGTCTGCGACCCACCTTTTCACATTTATACTGAAAAAATTAGTGTAAAAAGGGAGACTGGGAAAACCTGGTTCATATAAATTCCTATGTGTTATTTGCCTAATCTGGTAATTTCTCAAAAGGCATTTTTTTTTTTCTTATCTTTCCTGACGATCCAGCAAACTTTTGTACATTCTCTTATAGATGAAAAGATTTAGACGATACATAAAGTGGCATTCGAAAGAGCTTATATTAAAGAAATAAGCCTTCAAACTGCTACTGATAATTAAAAAAAAAAAACAAGCAACAAACTTTTATGCCTATGAACCAAACTAAACATCAGCACATTTGCCTTATAAAGCTCATTTTTCGGCCTGTTTCAGAAAATATGTCAGTAAAAATAACTAGAACAGAATATTAATACATGCAATAAAATCGAAATTTCAAATCTAGTTTTGTTTAAAAAAAAAAATATATATATATATAAGATACTTCTGATATAGGAGATAATGCAATTAAATAGTAATAGAAAGATATGACTATTAGAAATAGGATTTACCTTCCATGTTTGCCCCATAGGAAACATGAATATATTTTCACCTTTAACCTTGAGAACGAATAAAGCTTTTTTTTTTTCCCGGTATATTCTCTTGCAGATAATATAATTTAGATAGTTCAATTAGTAACACTAAAAATAATCTAAAATAAAAAAAAATATTGATGAAAGTCTTTAAATCATTGCTGATTACTAGACAGGAAAGTAAAAAATAAAAATATATCATGTATGAAACAAATTTACAACTGTTACTGGAATATATTGTTTCATTAGCTGATTTGCCTCTTCAAATTCACTTCCTGACCTTTTTTTTTTTTATAGAAAATTTGTGTGATGAAACGACTTAAACTGATTAAAAAAGGTTAAAATTAAACAAGATTTAAAAAAAAAATTAAACAAAAATATCTTTTAAGAGGAAAATATGAGCTAAAATACATTAAATATAAAAGAAATGAAAAATAATTTAAAATCATTTTCTTAAAGAGACTATATTTGAGCCTCAGCTAAATTAAAATCGAATGTGAATTATTAATCAGAAATGCTCCTACTCTATATCTTATATTATATTATTTTCATCATCATGGGTCTAAAAATAACATGAACCTCAGAAAGTATAAATCTCTCTGGCACATCTTCCTTCACTTCTTTGAAAACTGCATAACTCTCAGACTCTGAGACTCCTCATACATAATTGTTTTTTTCTAGAGTTCTATTTCTTTTTTGTATGGTTTTGTGTTTTGAAGCCATATGAAGTGAATACATGTGAGCTGAGAGTTTCCTATTTTCACGTCCTATTTCTTTCCATATATCCTAGATCATGTAATAAATGAAGCACAGGTTCAGCTGCCCATGCAGTGTAATGAAGCATTTAATTATTGATGATATACGTTTGAGAAGTTTCAAAATATCAAATTAAAGAGAGAAAACAATAGAACGAAATAGCTTATTCCTCTAGCACATATGATAAGGATCAGGGGCATATTGAACTAGAGTGGCTGAAGATTAGTAACTGACACTTAAGACAGTTGAAACCATGGTGAATCCTAATTATCAGATAATTCTTTAACTTCTCAAACTTCCCTCCTAGATGATGAAAAAACAAAAGCAACAAATTCTTACCTTTCTGATGACTGGTCCTCCTGATTTGGCTCTCCAATCATCCCGACTTTTATACGTGAAACTTCTATAAAACTAGAAGGACAAGAAAAGAAAAGTGAAGGGTTCACTGTGGTTATAGAAATGCTTAATAGACCTCAGAATGTCAGCCATTTTAACTCAATATTTCCTTTTACAAGATGATGTGGTTACCTTGTTTACTCACTTAATTTTGGTAGATATATTGGAATAGAGAGGCACAAAAGGTAAAAAAATACTTGTCCTCTTTTCAATACCTAGCGTAAGAAGTCTATGCCTTATGCTGAAAAGAACTTTCAGATCAAATTGATTGTAATTACCTTGTATCATGAATTGGATGTCTCATAAGGTAGAGAAATTCCACTGACACGTCTTTCTCCACAAATACTGACCATAACATATTAGTTTTCTCATCTATGAATCTAAACAGAAAAAAAGAATTAAAATAATTGTTTCATGGTATATTTAAGAATATAAGTTATGACATAGATAAACAAGTGTCAAATGGTACTAAATATTGATTTGGACTTATAGTTGCTGAATCTTTTTTTTCTTTCTTCTGATTTTAACAATGAAACTTCAAACACTTTATACCCAAATCCACATAGAAAAAAAGCACCAACAGATAAGTAAAAACACATTTAAGAGTTTTTTTTTTTTTTTTTTTGCTAGTAAGCTGAAGGAAAAGATCTCAAAAAAATAATCGAGAGAGAGAGAGAGAGAGAGAGAGAGAGAGAGAGAGAGAGAGAGAGAGAGAGAGAGAGAGAGAGAGAGAGAGAGAGATAGAGAGAGACAGAGAGAGAGAGAGAGAGAGAGAGAGAGAGAGAGAGAGAGAGAGAGAGAGAGAGAGAGAGAGAGAGAGAGAGAGAGAGAGAGAGAGAGAGAGAGAGAGAGAGAGAGAGACAGACAGACAGACAGAGAGACAGAGACAGAGAGAAAGTGAGAGAGCATGAGAGAAGCACTTACTGAGAGACTTTTGGTGATTTCTGTTGAGTACTGTGGAAAACATCAAAAGTTTCAAAAAGAATTACAAAGCAAGTAACTCACAAGAATGATTCTGATTTTTGCAGAAGCAGACGGAATATGAAAATTTTATCCTTTAAAAGGCATATAGTTATTAGAAAAATTATATATTTGAGCTTTTAAATCATGAAAATTGCATTAAATCAGAAAGAAAAACAAACTTAGACGTTTAATGTAGTTTTTTTCTCTATGAAAATCAAACCAAAATGCTTTAAAGTTTGGCGCAGGTACTATCAAAGTTAAATGAAAAGATAAAGTTTGAGCCATGTGAGACCAAAGTGCAAATCTAAGCTGGACTAGCATTCTAATAATGTAAAGGGGGTTAAAAATTGCAATACCATACATAGTCAATGCTATCTCCTATCTAATATACACACACACCTTACTTAAAAAAACAGCAACAGGTATATCACCTGATGAATCAATATCTGCATAAGATTTTAGCTTTGACTAAAAAAATCTTTTTTTTCTTTTACATATGTACTTCACGTCATATTTTCCAAGATGGACAATGAATAATGAAAGAATGAACTACAACAGCCTATACCTTATACTAATGGTACAAGCAATGATGGAAAATTAAACAAATAAAGCCTCTTTAAATCTAGGGAAGACAACGTCTTTCACACTGCGCCAGATAAGTAACCCTGACCCACACCAGCACAAAAAACAAAGAAAAAAAAAAAAAAAAACACACACACATACACACAAGGATTAAAAACACCTAAAGATTCAAACTCATGTAACACCAGTGAAAGACTGTAAGATATTATTGTAGCATGTGGATGGAATTTAGCTTAGGTTAAGCAAGACGTAATAAATAAAAAGCTCTCTTGACTTAATAAGGCAAACTGTTTTAAGCACACTTACTTAGAATATGCAAAGAGCTGGAAAGATGAAACACTCCTCATAGAGTCGCCAACTGTTTTCTGAAGAGGGAAGAGCCCAGTTCAAACTTCTATAATGTCTTTAAATAATATAGGTCTAAAACTTAGATTTGTTGGGAAAGCTGTACTGCTGCTAAAAAATGACAACATTCTTTCGAAATAAAGATTGTATACTGTGGTTTTTGCCTGCCCCTCTCCTCCTCCTCCTCCTCCTCCTCCTCCTCCTCTCTCTCTCTCTCTCTCTCTCTCTCTCTCTCTCTCTCTCTCTCTCTCTCTCTCTCTCTCTCTCTCTCTCTCTCTCTCTCTCTCTCTCTCTCTCTCTCTCTCTCTCTCTCTCTCTCTCTCTCTTTCCCCCTTTACTTCATACACACAATATTAAAAGTTTTCCTGTATGCCTGGTACTCACAGCAATTGGTTTCTCTGTAGCCAAATAGTTCCCAACCATCATAGTTTTCCTTTGCTTCATTGATTTTCCTTGCATAGATCTAGAATGGAGAACTTTGCTTCCTAAAAACAAGATGAAGAAAAATAAAAAGTCTTAATTTCTATACACTTTGAACAAAGAATAAGTAGTCATGACCATTGCATAAGATGACTTGATTCAAAACTTGTACATCTAGAACCATAAACAATCAATTTCTGGATTAAAATTGAGAGAACAAAGTTTACATTATTTAAAGATCAATCACATTTAGTGCCCATAAATAATTCAACTAAAAACAATGTGTAGCCAAACACACTCTTTATAGTTAAAATGGTAGGATAAGAAAGATAGTTATTCTCTCTTTTTCTTCACCCTCCCTCCCAGTCTCTCTTTCTGTCTTTCAGTCATACACACAACATGCAAACTTTCTCCAGATGTCTAGACCATCAAAGGACCAACAAAATACCACTTGTGTGTGAAAAAAATAGTCTTGACACATGAAATGGCACCTTTAACGCAATGGCTTGATTTGTTAGCTATTTTGTCTTGTTATTAATTATAGAAAACTATAATCAAGCTTGACAAAAAAGATACTCAATGACTAGAAGTGTTGCCATTCCAGATAATAAAAATATCTTATTGCTTTTTCTAATATAATTTAAATCACTCTTTAAATACTGAAAAAAAAACGTGTTCAACCTTTGAGAGCTGTGGATGAGTCTAGGAACTTGACCCATGGATTCTTGTTGTAATCTGGCGGCTGCACCAGATCGACATCCTTCAGGTATTGGCCGACTTTCTCCAGGCGGAAACCACTGTTTGAGCCAGAACTGTCAGACTCGCTTTCAGTGCTAGCATCCATCTTCTCATCATCATCCTCCTAGCATGGGAGATCAGATTGTGAGAGAAAAATGAAACACCTTGCATCATAACTTTACCATCCTTCAAAGGAAATCATCTGTTTGTCTAGAATGCAATCCTCCATTAAATAAAAAAAATTATGAGATACAACTTGCATTTTATTCTCTTATCTTCTTCTCTGGGTTATCATTAACATGGTTCATCTATTGAAAGGGCCGAAATTTACAAGGGGGGGCCAAAAGACCAATTTTCAAATCATAAAAGGATGTCATCAACATACATAGTGAACTCAAATTTATTTGAATATGCATAAAACAAACATCCAGTTAATTTGAAATGTATTCATTGAACAATTTATTTTCCTTCTTTATGCTTAAGAAAATAAGAATATACATAATTATTTCAATTGATTTGAATTAATCTCATTTATAGTATTTTATCATAAAATAATGATCCAGGTTTAAGATTATTAATTTTGAGTAGGTTTAGCCTTAGTTGCTGCCCTAATTGCCCACGGCAAGTAAGTAAAAAGTAAGTTAGCCTTAGTTAATTGTATATACTGGTTTGGTTTGTGTTTTCGTCTGAGAACGATTGATGCGGGCTTAAATCATTAAGTATATTTAAGACATCAACCATGTCTTTTGCGGACAGCAAGAACAAGGGGGAGCACAGCGGTACTAAGATGGAGAGAAGAGAAACATACTGCCAATTTCAATGTGCTATCTCATCTAATGATTTAATATTTTTTTTTTACATAAAAATTACTTCTGGGAAAAGAAATTTTAAAGCTATTCCATTTACACCCCCCTCTCCGTCTTAGCACCCTTCCCCTCCTTTTTTTTTCCTTACAATTTTTAAAAATAGAGTACCCCTACTCCTAACATAAGAAAAACAAAACAAAACAAAACAACCAAACTTCAGCCCAAGGGCGATAAACCTATGATATTCATTTATTTCTTTACATTTATATTTACTCCCCTTGTAATGCATAACGCGGTCTTGTGATAAAATTTTCTAATTTATTTTCATAACTAAAATTTTGGAATATAATTAATGAAATTCTATTCCTCTTTGATTGCATTTGGGTAGTCTGCAGTTAAATGACTTCAAACTAAAATCCAAGATTGAAGCTTTTTGAAGAGGCAGAATCCAAGATTGAAGTTTTTTTGTAAATATTTTAGTGTAATGTGAGAAGTTTGTGCACTAAAACAATTGTTATCTCACCCCAAGAAGATTGGTGAAGCTGTCCTTGAGAAAATCAGCTACAAATTTGATGTCATGCTGAGTCATCTGGAGTTTGAAATGAGGCAACAAGAACTTATGATATAGATAAAATAAATTTTGAAGACTACTTATATTGTCCCTAACACATTCTTCCAAAAAAAAAAAAAAAAAAAACATGTAAAGCTAAGTGTTTCATATTTCAATTTATTTGCATAGTGGAAAATTATTACAACAATTCAATGCCAGTCAAAAAGAAATTGCTGTTTTTTTTTTTCAAAATTCAACACCTAGAAAGGTATTAAAAAGGAATTGCTTTGCAAGCCTACAACTCTTAATATAGGTTTTCTAAAAGTCAACAGAGGCATTGATGAAACTCAATCAAAGAAAAAGAAAAGTGAATAAGACAACAAAGTCGCTTACCTTGTTTATTTCTGCAGGAGGCTGCTCATTTGACAGACGCAAAATTGCTGAAGGTGACAAATGAAAAAGAAACATCAAAGGATGTAATGAAAGCATATTGACAAGCATGAAATGAAGTCTTTGGGCTGAGTAGGAGGAAATCGTGCTAGAGTATAGAAATTTTGTCAGCCTTTACATCATTTCTTTAGATTGCAAGATGCAAATTTTTGTTAAAATCTGACGGTAATTAGGCACTTGTTAGCTCGTAAAGTAAAAAAAAAACTGGTTTATTTTTCTTTGCTAAAGCCGTAGCACCGAGCTGGTTGAATATCAAACGGTTATCAAGTTTTCACTTTAGCAAAAAAATCCTCTTCTGATTTCCAGGAAATGGTCCTACTTTATTGTGACAAATGTATTAGATATAACACAAAAATCTGGATTCATCTCGGTGATGGATGAATATCGTGAAGGACATTCACCTTCTGTGATCAAAGTGAAGATCAAAGTGTAACTGTGAAACAGCTCTAAAGTGAAACTGGAATTGGTGTAGGGTCGATTGAACTGATTCTTCATGATCGTTTCAACATGAATAAGGTTTCCACGCCATGGGTAACTTGTCTTTTGACTAGTGAGGATAAAAAGCAGGAGGTTGAGTCCTGAAAAACTTTCCTTCGAATAGAGTGCAATGACACATATTCCTCTAAAAACATGGCGACTATGGATAAAACATGGATTTATCATTTTGATCCAGAACAAAAAAATGGAACACCCCTTATTCCGCTTCGCCAAAAAAGGCAATCATGACAATATGAACTGGAAAGATCAAAATGTCGTGTTTCTGGGATTGCGACAATCACAGTATAATTATGACTCACTACCTTGGAAACGGATAAACCATCACAGGACACTACTGCTCGAGTTCCCTGATGAAATTGCTGAGGAAAAGGTATGGAAAACTCAGAAATGGGGACCCCCTATTGCATGAAAATGCTGCGGCTCACAGGGCATAACAAGCTGTTCAAACAGTAGAACAATCCTGTCACATCCAGGTTATTCACAGACTAAGCTCCCTCACACTTTTCTGTTCCCTAATCTAGAAAAATCACTCAAAGAATGACATTTCCATGACAACAAAGACATCAATGAAGCTGTGAAAACTGGTTAGGGGCCCATTCTAGGGCATTTTACTCTAAAGGAATTTTAAAGGTCAGAGAGAGGTGGCAGAAATGTGTAACTTGGCATTGTGGCTATAAAGAAAAATAAAATTGTGTGCAAAATTACAAAGCTCTATCTTTCTTGCTTTATAGCTAGACCAAAGACTTCTTGAACCTTTTTTATAAATGTTTTAAATGAATGAACTTATCACATAACATGTTATCCATATTGCACATCAATAAAATGTTGCTTTGTTAATGAACGAAACAAAGCACTTACCAATATACAGCCATCTAAAGAATGCTTTGAAGTTTTTGATGCTTGTGTCAATAACCCTAAGAAAAAAAAGAGAAATACAGGTTATGAAATGTTGCATTGTGTAAGTCAATCTCACTGTAGTACCTATCTTATAAGACACTTTTTCTATGTAAACAAACTCTTGATTAACACTTTGGTTCTGTGAAAATGGCAATATGATTTTAAGCCTACAACTCTTACTCAATGATTAGGTGTTACAGTAAAGATCTGAAATTGTTATCAGCCACTTTCCCAACCGTCCAGTTGCATAAAAATTTTTACAAAACAATTTTTTTTTTTATCTCTCCACATTGTTCTTCATGCAAACTGATGTTTTTGATTTGGTTCTGCTCACTTTCACCTCTTCCTTCAGAAGGCTCTTTAAACCACAATGTATTCTATCCACTTCCCAAGGCTCATGACTCCACGCTTTTGTGTCTTATTCCACAAGGCTCTGTTCATCTCCTAACAATAACAGTGGCATCACAAATGCCACAAAGCACTCATCCCATTATGTGTAGCCCTCCAAAGGTTTTTCATCAAATCTCATCCGTAATGTCATAATATTCCACAGCTTTAGCGTTGCATCAAATGCCTCAATACTTTTTACAATGGACCATTGTATCTCTTTTCATAAGCCTCTACACCTGTCAAAGTCTATGATTGCCCAAGATTACCTCCAGTTAACATTTATAAAATGACACAAACTCTAGTCTTTATAGGTTCCTGATTGTTACAGAAATATTTTGCTTCTTCCATACAAAAGGACAAAGAGTGTATAAGCAACAGGCCCCATGGCCAAAAAATCAAGAACAAAAAAGAAAACAAAAACAAAAAGTATTCCAACTAAATTTGTTTTGGAATAAATTAGGGGCAGCTTAAACAGAAATTGTTCAAGCATCAACACTAAACTTGACACAATGATAGAGGGCATGGTTTCTAGGTTCCAAACCATAGCATGGCCAAAACAACTCATTGATTGGGAGGATAAAGGGTGCATTCTGATGCAAATGCATAAAAGCTTTCAAGAGCAACTTACTGCTGCATTTCATGAGCACTGACAGCAAACTCCCCTGCTGACTGCAAGGCTGCATGTACTGCTTCCTGGCTGAGACCCAACACACCAAACTTGTCGTACCACTGGGACATCCCATGGAGGTCGCTCAGGTGAGCTGTCATGTTTTGGGTGGCTCTGGGTAGATAAAGAAACATCATGCTTCAGTGACTACAGGCTGAGTTACGAGAAAAAATAATAAAAGTCATAACTAACAATCATTTTTTAGGACCCAGTTAAGACAAAAGCCATGATACAGTGATATTAAGCTTGTCACATAGAGAAAGGAGAGAGAGAGAGAGAGAGAGAGAGAGAGAGAGAGAGAGAGAGAGAGAGAGAGAGAGAGAGAGAGAGAGAGAGAGAGAGAGAGAGAGAGAGAGAGAGAGAGGAGAAAGAGACAGAAGTAGAAAGAGAGAAATGATGATGATGGTGATGATGAAACGATCAGAATCTCAGCCGACTATTTATGATACTTCAATATGATAAACTTACACATTCCACACCCCCATCCCCTCTCGATTGAAAACAAATATATTGAAATACATAAATGTGGAAATGCTTATAACATGGGGGGTTAGAGTGTTTATTATATCATTTGCAACCAGCAAAGTGATTTCTTAGATGAGAAAACTGAAGGTCTGGAAGTTAACTGAGTCCAGATGTAAAACCGTATGTGCATTTGTGTTATAATTTTCCATTAGATACTTCTGCACTCTGTAAGTGAAGCTGAAAACAAAATCTCCACGGATAAGACAAAGAAAAAAAATGGAGATGTGAAGAGATTGACATTGAAAGGGGGAGAGAGAAGATAAAGTGGAAGCATACTAACCTCTGCAACTGGCACACAACCAGCTTCTGTATGTCAGAGTACGAATTTTCTATGGAGTAGCCTAACTTTTTCAAGCCCTGGTTAGGAAAAGAAGAAACCACCAATATGATGCAATGAATTTCTAAGGGTTCAACTCTCTTTTCGTTTTCTTTCATCCTTTTCTACAAATGTGCAGCCTAGCTGTTGCAGATTAAAACTAGTCTTTTCCATTCAAGATATAAAATGCCAAGTACAATTTTCTTGGCTCAATTTATATTTGATATCAGATTTCAGTTTCTCAAAACTGGCTATTATTAAGATCAGTTTTTATATATATATGGTATGAAGAAGGTTCCCAGACTAACCGTAAAATTCTTCCTTCTTTTTCGACGTTTGAATGAGCTTTAATACTTCTGAATTTATTTTGATGAAAGAACAGTTGTCCAAAACAATACTGCCATGCAGCTGTGATCAAAACATATTAATGATATATCATAGTCTTTTTTTTTTAAATAAAGAATTTACAAAAAAACAAAAAAAAACAAAAACTGCAACATTTACCAAACTATACATAAAACTAAACTTACCTTATCCGTAAGGTCTTGCAATAAGAAAGATTGAGTTTCCAGGCTGAAAATAATAATAGATCGATAAATCTTTTGTGTGATAAACCCATCAGCTTATTCAGATCATTCTCGTCTGAGACCTCTTTAATTTACAGAAATGCAAACTGGATGCGATGAATAAACCTACAAGTTCAACAACCAATGGCAATTTAAACCTCCAAAAAAAGAGGGATTTCAAGGCCAACAGAGAAGCCTGGAGCTTTAATTTAAAGGAATAAAGAATTTAACAAATAGTGTAATGTTTGTGTTGCCATTCATTTAAATATTTCATACGGATTCTCCAACGACAATTTATCATTTTAAAAGTAAAATCATAGAAATACCTTCCCACCCAGAAAAAAACACTAAACAAAAACAAAATAAAAAAGCAATATTTAACTTAAATTATTCATAGCAATTTCGCTGAGAAAATCTACCAACGACAAAAATAAACAGCAAATGGAATAAAGGGAGATGACTAAATATAAATTTCTCAATGCCGAAAAAAATTGTTACTTCCCTTGAGTCTACTATAACGTGGTCTATGACTTGTTTATGTATCATTACCATTTTAGAATCTGCCGTTGTGCATTTTAGCAACGTGAAGCCTTATACCGAGCATCTTTTTTTTTTTAATCACATGAAAGTTTGGAGTAATATAATCAATTATTACGTTACCTTGTAGTCCCGAAGAGTAAAAGTTCCAGAAAGTCGTTGCTAACAGAGCCCTCCTTTCGATCCTGCAAATATTTGAGAATTTTTTTTTTTTTAAACCAATTCAAAATGTTTTTTTTTTTTAAATGCTTCTTTCAACTTTATAGCATTGAACGAAATCCTGCAGAACGGAGGCATATCTGAAGAAAAAAAAATCGATTAATATCCAAAAGGCATTCAAATCAAAGAACATCACACAAAAATTTATTATACATTGATCAAATGAAAATTTTAACACATCTGCGTAAAATATTGTGATAAATAGGATGATAGAAAAGAAAGTTTTATACATTTTAATACGCTTTGTTTTCTTCCCTCTAGGAACAAATTTTATTTATGTAACTGTTGCAGAGCGAACATATAATTCATTTCCAAGACAAAAGCAATTTTCTCGATTATCACTTGAGTAACAATAGTTTATGAGGTACAAATCTCACAAATCAAGGTTGCGTGAATATTCTTCACATGTTTGTTGGAATGGAATGCATTTGCCAGACTCAACCATAAATACTACTATTTAGAGAGTGAAAATGGAGTTAAAACGACAAGTTTCTCCTGAATAATTATTTATGTCATATTTATGTTCTGGAAAAAAAGTAATGAAAGATTACAAATACCGATCAATGCTCAATTTGTTAAGGAATATTTTCAAAAAGATGTTGAACTGAAAAAAAAACAAAAAACGAACAACGATAATTACGCCAGTAAAATTAGCTTTCCGTACGAAGATAATGTATGATTCTATGGCATAAATACGTAATATATGAAAATGCAGACGCGCATGAAAGATATTATTAGTGACAAAGAGGTAAAGAGAGCAAGAGAGAGAAAGAGGGAGAGTGAGAGGGATAGGGAGAGACAGAGAGATGAATAGACATTCTCAGGCACCTAAAAAAGGATCTAGGAGAGACAAAGAGCAAGACAGAAAAAGAGTGAAATTAAGCAGAGGCGAGGGGAAAGAGGGTGTGTGTGAAAAAGAGAGAGAGTAACAGGCTGATAAAGAATAAGTGAGAGGTAGAGAGAGAGAAAGAGAAAGAGAGAGGCAGACAGATAGACAGAGTGAGAGAGAGGGTGGGGGAAGAGGAAGAGAGACAAGGAGAGAGCGAGGAAGAGAGAGAAAGGGCAATAGAGAAAGAGGGAAAGAGAGAAAAACGAGGAAGAAGGGTAGATTGTATTAAGTTTGATCTGAATACTAGAGTGACACTTGAGTGTGAACAAAATGTATAAACAGTATGAAATCGGAAATTGGTTAGCATTCCATTTTCATGTTCTAAACATGCTTGACACATTATTGGCACATTTTCAAAATTGGTGTTGTGATTTGTGACCACAAGAGCAATCAAAAAGTTACCTTTTTTTTTTACGAAATAAAATTAAGTGACAGTGAGACTAACCTCCTCCGCCCTCAGTTCTACTTCAAGACAGCCCTCCTCCTCCTCCTCCCTCCCTCCCTCTCTCTCTCTCTCTCTCTCTCTCTCTCTCTCTCTCTCTCTCGATTAATTTGGTAAGAATACCCTCTTAAGAACATTGCTCGAGCAAATTTCAAGAACAAAAATATACCATCACTTTTAGCCTAGGATTTTAAATATGACGGTGAAAGGTTATTTATTGAAACACAGTGACCGCTTCAAAAATGTAGAGCTAGAGGCTTATGCTGTAAGACCACGCCGTGGAACGAGACTAGACAAACATGAGTTTAACTTCAGCTCTTCATTTCAAAAGAGGCTAAAGAAAGGCCAGTTGGACAAGAATGTATAAGAATTCAGCTGGTTGACAAAAAAAAAAAAAAAAAAAAATAAACAGCCCTTCCAGCTCTCGCCTCGGTCAAACCATATCGCATAGGTGAAGAAACCAGAATCGGACCTTTAATTATACAATTACATGGACATTAAGGGTGAAAATTGGCCATACGGTTACACCTTCAGGCTGATTGCGCCTTTGACAAGGACTTCGGGACACCGCTGCGCTCACTGTTTAAAAAGGTTTGTTACTGGGGACAACTTCAGGTTGCTAAGATAAAATTGAACACACCTCGAGGGAGCTCTTCACTCTTCTTAGATCGATATGGACCCCCACACCTCAACAATAGGCGAAGCAAAAGATCAAAGCGGATACCAACAGAGCGTGCTGATTAGTCGAGTCCTTCGGTGTCACCAAACACATGGTTTGGGTTATCGCGCTCTGACCACATTCAAATTTACACAGTACACTTTGCCCCGAACTGTGTAGCCCAAGGCGGGAAGCTTCACACGTAGGCAATGCCGACTTGCGACAATATTGTGACTTTTGGGCCTCCACCGGGAAAACCTGAGAGCTACAAACTATGGACTTTTCTTGTTTGGAAAGATTTTGTTACATGGAGAAAAGGTCCTATTTTGTTTTAGGTTTTAAACTGGGGATAAAGGAAGGGGAAGCAGGAAGGGATGAGAGAGAGAGAGAGAGAGAGAGAGAGAGAGAGAGAGAGAGAGAGAGAGAGAGAGCACAAGACGAATGGTAAAGATGCAAAGAGGTGAAAACTAAAAGAAATTTTTTTTTGAAGAAAGAGGACAAGTATGTAAGAATGCAAAAGAGTGTACATTTTCCAGTTAGCTACCACTAGCTGTCATATAGATAAATTGGCCAGCACTGTGATAATTTAAGAAAGAAATGAGTGCATAATCATGGATAATATTACCTGATAATAAAAAATAAGAAAAAGGAAATTTTATTTGCTGTTTTATTTTATTTTGTGTTTGCAAGTCAATACATGAGATCAACTGCTATATCTATATGTTAGATCACTTGATTTGTTGCCGCACGCAGAACATGACTATATCTATATGTTAGATCACTTGATTTGTTGCCGCACGCAGAACATGACTATATCTATATGTTAGATCACTTGATTTGTTGCCGCACGCAGAACATGACTATATCTATATGTTAGATCACTTGTTTTGTTGCCGCACGCAGAACATGACTATATCTATATGTTAGATCACTTGATTTGTTGCCGCACGCAGAACATGACTATATCTATATGTTAGATCACTTGATTTGTTGCCGCACGCAGAACATGACTATATCTATATGTTAGATCACTTGATTTGTTGCCGCACGCAGAACATGACTATATCTATATGTTAGATCACTTGATTTGTTGCCGCACGCAGAACATGACTATATCTATATGTTAGATCACTTGATTTGTTGCCGCACGCAGAACATGACTAAGTCATCGTAGCCACTCCATTGCGTTACATGTATAGTGTAGGAAGCACACACCTGAATCAGACTCCCTAATTTATTTTAAAAAATTGTGCTGAAATCCATCATATTGCAGTTTTCCATCGCAGCGATTTTGTTGGAGGCCCTAATTTTGTGTAAATCTAACCATCTTATAATCCTCAACAAATGTCCGTAAGAGTACTGCAACAGAAACTATTTCCAAAACAGATGAGTAACAAATATACCAGCTTGGTGAAAAAGCGCAAATTAACTATCAGTTGTCTGAATAAAGAATAAAGCCGAGCGGGTTAAGTATCTGTGAGAAGTGCAATCAGCTTAGTTTGTTTTCTGATAGCAACATCCCGAGATACTTCAAAATCCCCGTGAGAATGAGTAAGATCCAATGATACAAACTAAAAACGCTGACTGCAACATGTGAACCGCTGCTCTAAAAATGTATTAAGGTCAGGTCCATACACCGAATGACATATACGTTGCTGTGTTTCATAACTCGATAGAAACTAACACCACAGGTGTTATGCAGCAAAAAGAGCGCACAAAGACTAATAATTGTGAAGTCACATAATGATAAATTATTTTTCAGTATGTCTGTGAATTTTTTTTTCTCTTTGCGCACACAAGTGGTCAATTAACCATATAACTTTGGAATAAAGGTGAGGAAAAACCGCAGAAGGTCTAAAATGACATATAACCCTCTCTTTCGCTCCGTCTTCCCCTCTTTCTTTCTCTCACTGTATTCACCAAAGCCTTTCAGTTTTTCCTCTTTCCCATTTTCCTTTATCTCTTCCATCTTGTGAGAGCGGATCAGAAAACTATAAACTGGTTGCCGTGTGCTTTTCCGGTCTATCCATTTTCTTCCTTGAACTAATTGAACTTTCTTTCATTTTAATACTGTTATGAGATGAATACAAACATTTCTGTATAAACACTTGTCTTTAAGTGTTATAATGACTGGGTGAACAGCGGCCTCAACATAGTCTAAGACAATAAAATCAGCACCGTCATAATAAACAATAGCAGCAGCAGCAGCAGGAACAAAAACAGCAACAAACAAAAGTATTCCTTTTTCTACATGTCTCGGTTATGATTTGCATATTTTTTTTCCGTTCTCTGTATGTTTTCTTCCAAGGTCAGCTTAGCTTCACTACTTTTCAATCAATTCAATCTTATTGTGAGAGATCACTAACTGTAACTATGAATTTTTCTAAAACAAGTTTTTAGTGTTATATACTCTTTATTATATGTTCACCTTATCCCTGGTTTATTTATTTGGTTTGAGTCGCAGACATGTTTTGAAATTAAGTTCGCAAGTCATTACACAGATAACATTTCCTTCTTCATTGGTAGTTTTATTATTTAAGTCAGCATAAGTAATCCGCATAAGTGACACATCATGAAAACTGCAGGGAGGCGAAAAAATAAAATTGCAGGACTTCAATACAATACAGGAGCGTACTAGAATATAAACGCAACAGTCTTAATTATTATAAAAATGATGATATACGCGCGATGGCTCTGAAACACATGATAGGCAACTTGAGAATAAACTTTGAACATATTTTGCTACGAGTTTATTTTGCATACTTCTTACCTACGAAAATTATTCACCTAACTTTATTCTTTTTTGCGCTTTTCATGTTATTTTTTTTTTTTTTCATTTTTATATTTCTCAGGCAGGCCCATTCAAAAATATGTTCTGCATTAATAGATATAAGCCGTAACACAAATAGGAATGCCTCACAATTCAAATAAATCATTCACAATATTTTCGTTGATTTTTTTGCTTTTCTAGCAGTTCTCGTTTAGTTCGATTCTTTGACCAGAAGTAGCGGTAGCCGTTTCTGCACCCGTCATAACGCAAGCGGAACTTTAGGGACCTCTATCATTAAGATACCAAGATTATCATGCGTTCAAAGTCCACACCGTTCGATAGAACACACAACAGATACCATCAATGTGTCTTGAACGTACGTAGCAGACGAACAGACAATGCATGTTCAAACTTAAAAATAACAATGGCATTAGTGGTTTTTTTTTTTTTGGAAAAGGAACCTGCCTTAAATTCGGTTCCATCCGTTTCATGAGATCCGAACCACAAAGGGCACTTCATAGAGTTATGAAACGAACAAAGATTCTAGACGAGGAGCGGACATTTATGAAATAATGCCTTATTTGACCCACGAAATGAATGAGTTTTGAATGAAAAGTGTAAAATTGAATAAAGATACTTGCTCATTCACTATTTTCAAAAGCTCTTCAGCTTGCCTTCACTTAAGGCGAGTGCATCGCTATATAGTATGGATTAATAAAACTAAGTCTTCAGTGAAGCAACTAGTGTTTAAAGTCAGTTAAATTTTCGGTGTATGGATGTTGCATTGATAATAATTACACTTGAAAAATTGCAATCTGCATGACTGTTCAAACGTAGTGTGGAGAACATTTTAAGAAGATGAATATAAAGACCACACATTCTAATGGAGAAAATCGTGGAAACGGCGAGGACTAAAATACTGAAATCTAAAAGGTAGCGGACTTCCGGAGTAACCTTCAACTCCACAGAGACCGTCAGCTTTCTTAGCCTCCCAGCCCAACGGTCTTCCTCCACGAAGTCCAAACTAACACCCATCAGATCAAAAGGACGCGGCACTGATTAGCCTAGGTTTAATCCATCTCGAGCATTCGGATAGTTTTATCGTCAGCTGATTGCATCCTAAACATTACCTAGCCCTATCGAACACACCTCAGGTGGTCTTCAAGTTCAAACAGCCGACCGAGCAGTTTGGGGCAAATACTGAGATCTCTTCCACGATATCCACCGGGAATACTCGAAACGGACCTGTCTATTAGACTGAGGGTGATGGCGATTACTTTGGTGTCCCTGCTGAGGACGGGCCGGGAAAATGGAACGAATTGAGAGAAAAGAAGAGAGACAGAGAGATAGATAGATAGATAGATAGATAGATAGATAGATAGATAGATAAATGGATAGATAGATAGATAGATAGATAGATAGAGAGAGAGAGAGAGAGAGAGAGAGAAAGAAAGAGAGAGAGAAAGAAAGAGAGAGAGAGAATAAAGGGGACCCAGGCATGGTAATCGAAGTGTAAAAGGGTTCTAAATACTGGTATGATCTATATTGATATTGATGCGAAACCATTGCAAATTCTAAAATTACACATTAGTGGCTCGAAGTATACAACAACTATGCAATGAGAATCACTGTGTTTACAGTTTATAGCTGAAATTTCAGATTATCAAGACAAAATTGAATAGGCGATAATTGATATTTATGGATTTCTTCCATTTCCCATTCTTCTATTATTGTCTTTCGTCTTATCTGTAATCGAGTTTTAGGTTAGATCTGGGTTGATAATTGTCTCCGAGTCTTTAAAACTGATATAACAATTGTGAGACCGATTTCAAAGCCTTCGATCGACCTCACCAACTAAAAACACTACTTTTCCTGACAGAAGGTATGTGTGAATTTTTTTAGTCAGCTTTTTCTTCAATGGATTGCTTCTAGAATCCAAGGGTCTCATAGGAAAGTTTATGTTTATCTGATTCGCTATACTAGATAGTTTTAGGCAGATGTACGAGATGTTAGAATTGAAATGTCTTCTGACTGCGTCATTCTTTATATAAAAAAAAAAAAATGAAAATTTCATTAAGTTGGACGCAAAGACGTAAGCATCATTTCGCCTAGAAATCAAGCAACAAGAGACTAACATATCAACGAGGTTACTGTGTTGGAGTTTGGAGTATAGAGCGAGTTCTCTTTTTTAAAGTTCAGGAGGCTCTAAATGTAAAATACTCATGTTATAATCCGGAGAGTAAAAAAAAATTAAAGAGAAACAAAGAAAAAAATATTTTTAGCAAAGAATTTGATAAGTTAAGTGCTCTCTCTCTCTCTCTCTCTCTCTCTCTCTCTCTCTCTCTCTCTCTCTCTCTCTCTCTCTCTCTCTCTTTCTCTCCACACACACTACGCTACCTTTATTTCCTATCAATCTCTTTTTTTTCCCTTCCCGCTTGCTTCAACAGTTCAAACCACACACAAACCCTATTATCTGATAATACCTTAATTTCAGATAAAAACCCAACTAAGAATAAAATATCTTAATATTACGCGTCGTTCCATTCGTGTCATATTATTAAATCCCCTAAGTTCCTCAGCGAGCTATTCGATATCACGGTAATTGCGCTTTTCACGTCGGACCTTTCAGTTTGAAGGCCGACATCTTCCCCTGATAAAAAGAACGCAAACGCGCCATAAAAGGCAATTCGCCAAGGTCAACAATTTGAGGGCTTACGTCTTTGCACGCAATTACAAACGCGTTGTGAAGAGTGTACCCACCTGAGTTGGCTCAGCTATAGTGCCACGGGAAGAAGACGAGAGAGAGAGAGAGAGAGAGAGAGAGAGAGAGAGAGAGAGAGAGAGAGAGAGAGAGAGAGAGAGAGAGAGTGAGAGAGAGAGCGAGGGAGAGAGAGCGAGAGAGAGAAAAGAATGAGAGAGAGCTAGGGAGGAAGAGAGGTTGAGGGAGAGTATAAGAGATGGAGTGGGAGGGAGGAAGAGAGTGCTCGTATAAGATTCCTCTGGAAACTTAGGGAATTATGAACTACTCAAAGAACTTGGGAGAGAGACAGAGAAATAGATAGAAAGAGATCGAAAGAGAAAGAAGTAAAAAAAAAAGAGAGAGAGAGAGAGAGAGAGAGAGAGAGAGAGAGAGAGAGAGAGAGAGAGAGAGAGAGAGAGAAAGAGAAAGAAGTAAAAAAAAGAGAGAGAGAGAGAGAGAGAGAGAGAGAGAGAGAGAGAGAGAGAGAGAGAGAGAGAGAGAGAGAGAGAGAGAGAGAGAGAAAGAAAGAGAAAGGAGGAGAGGTGTCTGAAATGGTCCTAAATTGTTGGTCACACAATAGCGGTTGCCTGGGCCTCAGTGACAATGGCCAACAGTAAAGGCCACTCAGCCGCAATTGTGCTAACGACTGTGTCCAGTATGGCCGTCTAATATTAAGTAATGCACATTGACCTAACTGAATTCTCGATGAATGCTGTAAAATGCTTCATGGCCCTTGGCTCCCTCTAAATCCTAATATTGTAAGAGACAGTATGGACTCTGAAGCTGTATTAGAAAATTACGAAGAGTTGGTTCGGTTTTCGATGACTCTCTCGTGCGATACCAGCTTTTTCACAAAAATTCCCAGAGAACTTAAGAATAAAGAAAACAACAAACGATTTATAGAAAGAAAGAGGAAAATAGAACATGCGACGAAATTATAATTTAAGAAAAAAAAATCACTGAAGAAAAAGGCTACTATTAAAGTTAAATAAGTATTCTACATCTTATTCGCCAAAAAATATTCCGCACTCATTTAACATGGCTTCTCTAAATAGAAAACCTTCGATAAAAGTAAATCACTTAAAATGTATTGTGATTATAAAAGAGAAAACAAAACAACCCACAAATTAACATTTTCATAAGGTCCTAGTCAAAATCCGTAAAATCTCTGTTAATGTGTTTATTCCCCCCCCCCCCCCCTCCTTTCAAGACTCTTTTTTTCCATGCATGTTGTCAACTCGAACATTCAGAAACACTGCTTACAACGTTTTCTTTCATGTTTTTCTTTCGTTGTCATCCTTTAAGAAATAATTAGAATGATGAATGAATAGATGTATATTACTACCACCACTGTTGGAAGATACACACACAAAAAAAAAAAAAAACAAAAAACAAAACCGTCGCGTACACTTTACAATGGTATACTTTTCTATACCCTAGTATCGGCTAGTTTCGTGATAAAAAATATTACTGATTCTGGAATGGGAATGGGATGGACGCATTAACACTGGAGTCGGGAGCCATGAAATCATCGCTCATGATGGACTGGGCTTCTGAAAGTTATCAATAGGCTTCCCCCAAACCTCATTTTCCCAGTCGTTCCCCCATATGATTACTACATAAGAGGGCACTTGGTATAACTTTAATATCATGTCTTTCGATCCACCACATGATCTGATTAGAGGCAGAATGGTCTAGATAAATTTATTTCAAGAGCAAAACAAATAATATTTTAATCAGCTAAAATAACTGAGGAATAAGAGTGAGAGAAAGGGAGATAGAAAGATTCCTGTGTGCAAAATAACACACACACACACACGCACAAACACACAAAAACAAACAAACACTCCCCCCCCCCAAAAAAAAAAAACAACAACAAAAAAAACCCCAAAAATAAACAGTGCTCGACAATTAAGGAGCATGGTTGATAGATAGATAGATAGATAGATAGATAGATAGATAGATAGATAGATAGATAGATAGATAGATAGATAGATAGAGAGAGAGAGAGAGTGAGAGAAAGAGACGGCAAGAGAGAATGAAGGAAAGAGAAATGTAGAATATAGAGCACAACAATGGAGAGATGGAGGGGGAAGAGGATCAGGGAAAATACCGTGCAGGATAACACTAAGACGGTACGGATCATCAAGGGGTTCACTTGTCCCAGCTGAATTCTGTCGCTCCATGCAGCCTAAGGCCCACACAAAACGCCTTTTTTTTTTTTTCTGACTGACGTTTCAGTAGGCCCCGCAGCAAGAGCAGGGAAAACCCCCTGGACAAGCCTTTTCCATAAAAATGCCATCACCCCTGGAGTTATGAGACCAAGTTCAGTGGACATTTCCGTAAATTCCCATAGTCCGAATCAATGGATGGTGGAGAAAAAAGAAAAACCATGAAGTCAATAATTCCATATTGTTGATGGTCCTCCATTTCTGAGACATTTTAGTCCAAAGCTGCTCTAAATCAATTATCCCATGTCCTCTCTCAGGATCTGATATACGGAGACCATTTCCTTCTGTTGCAGTTAAAAGAACTTATTATAACACACTTACAGACAAAGACAAAGGCTTTCATTTCCTCTGTTTTATCCATCTTCATCGCTATTTCCGTCTTTCTTTCTTTCCTATAAGTATTCCGCTTATCTCTTTCTTGCTATTCTAATTTGTACGCTCGCCCTTTCGTTCAGCCTCTCACCGATCTTGTCTTCATTTCCCAGAATCCACACAATCTCTGTTCATTAATATATCCCAGTTTCCAGACATGTCCGGTATGTCCGTCTCTTCATCTCTCTCATGGGCAAAATAAACAACATATGAGAAGCTTATATGATATATGGTCCATCGTGTGGCATAGGGATGTGCATGTGTGTGTGGAAAAGAGAGAGAGAGAGAGAGAGAGAGAGAGAGAGAGAGAGAGAGAGAGAGAGAGAGAGAGAGAGAGAGAGAGAGAGAGAGAGAGAGAGAGGCAGATGGAGATAGCGAAAGATCGAGAGAAAAAGAGAGGGAGGGATATGAGAGAAAAAGAGCTTTATGGTCTTCAATAGCCGATTTCCGCCCGGATGATCTACACGAAATTCCCAAATGTGTGGTCAGTGGTCAGCTACTGATCGTTCCTGGTGATCGGGCTAGGGGGGGAGCCGACTGGCATTAATTGGGTCGCCCGGACTGGTCGGGTTTTAATTAGGAGGTGAGGCAAGGAGAAGTGACGGAGCTGTCTACCTGCCATAAATCTCCTGCTGCCAAGCCCAGAATTACCATCACCTTCCTCCTTGTCCCAGGTCCCTGGCACGTCCTCTGTTATTTTGATCGATTTAGCTGGAGTTTCCGCCTTCGGCTACCCCCCTGGTCAGCTGGTCAAGGGATACCCTTCTCCCGAATCCATCAGTCGAGTTGAAACAGCTTCAAGGCTCAGATACTCTCACATACCCTCGCTCTCCCTTCCCCTCTACTCTCTTCGCGCCCCCATCTTCAAAACCTTTTTTTTTTCCATTGTCACTTTATGATTAACACCATTAGCGCAACAGTTACGCGGATACAAGCTCCAAGAGCTGAGAGGCTTTCGTCTACCACTGTGACAAGGAACTCACACTCAAGTTACCAAGGTAATTGGAGTAGTGCAGAGCTGCACAAAAGTTATTTTCTGCTGATTGCAAACGATTTCTTCTCAAATTTACCCTAGAGCGTTTCTTTTTTCCTTTCTTTCTTTTCCTTTTTTTTTTAAAAAACCTGCCTGGGTTTAAAAAACATCCAGGAGAGAAAGGCTTTTTTAGGTGATCAATGTGTGATATGGTTCAGATCGAACGCATCGACGGCTAGTCAGATTAGTCCTCCGAAACTCAACTGCATGTACACATCTACTTAAATCGACAAATTATTTTACTAAAATAATTAAATCATTCTAATGCCTCTTTTGAAGGTCGTTTCTTATACCCAAAGTTTGCAACATTTACCCCCCCCCCCCCGAGAAGCACAATTTTTTTTTCTCTCTCTCAATCTTTTTTTTTTTTCGTCTTTAGCTATTAGTTTTTAGTTCTTTATGTGCTGTCCTCTTGGCCTCCAGGTGTCCTTACTGTCGCCTGCGACCTACCCCTTCCCCTCAAACACACACATTTTTGTCTGAGTCTTATTTCCTTACACTAACACCTCCAACCAATTCTCACAATTCTGTATCTATAAGAAAAAATCTTGCTGTACCGCTCGCTCATCAAGCCATCCATTTCGCACAGAAATTTACCCTGACACCTCCAAGCCTGCGGCAACGCTCTTGACACTGTTAGTCAGCTAAATTGGGTTCGAGTCTGCTTGCGAAGTGATCTGGCGCCGGTCTATCCCAACAGTGGCCAGCGCGTCGATTAGAATGATCGCAGGAATGTTATCCTAGTCAACAGTGGCTGATAGCCATGTATAAAGTCATTCCTGGATCAGTGACGTAAAAGTCAATAAAAACAGTAGCTGTCTGAGATGGCAATGCTAGATCTATGTGAACGACCGGGATCCTTGTTAGATCTGTCTATCGCTCTTCTAATGTTATCAAAACGTGCTAGACTGCGAATGTCTCTCGAGGCTCTTTCTCAGATCACTTTATAATACGTCGGCTTTCAGTCATCTACAGGTTTTGCTGTTGACATCATTATCAGGAGTGTTGTGTGTAATACCATTTTTATAGGTTAAGCCATTTGTCGAATTAAGAGGCTGAAAGTCATAATGCAGCGACATGTCCTAGAAATTAAATTTATACAGTAATTTTACGATATTGAGCGTAAAGACAAACATTTGTAAACAAGTTGGTGATTCCAAGAAAAACAATTTCCTACGTTAGAAATTTCCGTTTAATAGAACACACTTGAAACTGTTGTAACTCAAATAAAAAAATGCCCCAAACATCAGTCTAACTTTCCAAAGATGTATCTGTTCAATTAATGAATAAACAAAGTCGATGTGGCCTCTTAATTGCAAACAATTTAACACAATGGTGTTGAATCGTTGTTGATATTCGCTATTGCGAAAGTTAAAATGGCAAAACTGTAAACACAAGTAAAGACCAATATATTCTATATCTGAGAACCCAATTTATAACTAAGGACAAAAAGAAATTTCATGATGTCACATTTCGATGTTTTTTTTTTTTTCCCCCCAATGAAAGAGATAAGCTATTATAGCGACAATGTAATATCTGTGGGACTTGTGGGTTTTATTGAGGGAGAAACATTTATGAAACTAACTTATCAGTATGCATGAACATCTTTTCATAACGATGAAGATGAATGATTGATTGGCTATTTTTAAAACTCAGTCCACCAACAGCTATTGCACTGCAGGTGTAATAAATCTGAACAGTGGCTTTTCTCCATGATTTTAAAGGATCACAAAAAGCATTGTTTCAAGCTCTATGAGCATCTGCTATGGATTTACGAGTAGCTTTCAATATGAAAGGACCACTAATCAAGATGAAAACGCTCACGTGCAAACGAATAACGCATAGGATGCTGAACTTATAGCACACTCAGGAATGATTCTTACTTTCATCTGTAACACATTTTTCATTTAAAGTTAGAGGTAATAAAGAGTTCCAACACAATGAAAAGGTAAAATGAGCGAAATATAAAAATAACTATAAAAGTCAGTTGTAAAACAAGTTAATTAAGTTTTATCCTAAAATAAGCGATTTTTTTTAACTTGCTGCAGCGTAATTCTTGTTTCTTATTAGCAAAGACAACCATGGATATTAATCGATGATAGGAGTAAAGGTTCCGTTACAGAATGATGTTTGGATTCAGAAATCATGCTCAATTTTCGCTCCTCAGATATTTTTTTTCCTCAACAATTTTTCCACAATTTCTTTTTACGTTTATGTAAGGTAAAATAAAGATACCCCTATCACCAAGAACTTACTCTGCCTTTGTCTGTCTATCTGTCAGTCTGTCTGTCTGTCTCTCTCTTTCACACACACACACACACACACAGACTCTCTCTCTATCTCTTATTCTCTTTCTAAAATGGGGTGGCAGTGAGGATGTAGGAATATTGTATACATAGAGGATCTGAGTGTGCCGGAAAGAGATGTGAATTATCTTTTTTTTAATGAAAGAACAGTTCTTTTATTCAAAAAGTAAGACGTTTAACAAAGAAAGAGATAGATAGACAAATAGATAGATAGTTAGAAAGATAGATAGAAAGAGAGAGAGAGAGAGAGAGAGAGAGAGAGAGAGAGAGAGAGAGAGAGAGAGAGAGAGAGAGAGAGAGAGAGAGGAGGGAGGGAAGAGAGATATTGACTGACTTTTTGGGGTAGGGGATAGGGAATGGGTAAAGACTGCTATGAACCATCATATTATCACAACAGCTTGTAGGAGTACAAAGCTTTATGCAATGTTTGGCCTTTATCAGCCCTATCCTCCGTTGAGCTCAAATCTGACAATCTTAAATCCACACACAAACCTCTTCCCGTCTACCAAATAGATTGCCTTGAACATCTTTAGTTTCAGATCCAAACCTGGATTTCGACAGAGAGTGATGTCTTCCCGTTACCAAGGGATCCTCATTATCGCCCGCACTATCGACACAAGGGTCCAGTTCCTGTTTCCGGTTATCATGACACGCATGCGTATCATTAGGGATCACGGTTTGGCACTTTGAAAACGGTGAAGCATGAAGGGAAAGGAATGGGGAAGAAATTGCAAGGAGCTGACACGCAACGTCTGAACTCTTGTTCGAGAAAAAAAAATCGCCAGATAGCTTCGAGCCTTTCCGTTTGGGCTTAAGTGCTCTAAAGCAAATAAATATGGAAGAATGGCTCACGCATACCGTATATAACAAGGTATATATCTATAGCCAGAAAAACTAAATAGATGGATAGATTCCAAAATATAAATATTCATGGTTCATTTTCTTACAAGTAAAAGCAAAACAAGGAAATTTTAAAGATGTAATTATCCCAGAATTTGGAAAATAAGATTACACCTTTATTGTCAAATGGGCATAAACCAAAGTTAAAGAAAGAAGCTTTTTAAAAAAAGATGACTAAATGTTATTTGATGGATACAAAGAAATATAAATAGCGAGACTAGACACGTTCAAATGCAGAGGTAAACTTTCATCATATGAACAGAAGAAAACAGAAACAAAAACTGCCAGTGAGAAATTCGGGCTGGGGATCCACATTAATTACTTTTTCTCACGCTGTCAGACCAGCTCGCAATATTATGAAAAGTAGACTCATTCACATTACTGTTATTGTTAAAATTGAACGAGGTAAGAATGGAGAGCCCATGGCAGCAAATTCTATGAACACTTACAACAGTAGACCTAACCCAGAATGATCCTTCTCGTTGAGAACTGATTCGATTCTGTAGTGCTGCGTTAACTTATTCCTTCACTACTGGTTGGGCGATACTTGCTTCGTCTCCATGTCCATACTTTTCTCCAATCTCGTGTGAAAACCCACGACTATTTGAAAAGTACCAAGCAGTAATTTTTTCAAAAGACAGCATAGTCGAAAATGTCGGTTAAGATTATAGTTTAAATCATAAAATAAAATAACGTACAGTGATTGCGCAACTTATCTGAACTACGTCTGTTTAAAAAAAAATATAGTCTACAAGGAAATTTGAAGGCGAAGGCATTGCATGCAGCCGAATTCCCACGGTGGCGCCTTTATTCTTCCGATAACTGACTTGAAACTTTACTTCCTTCTCACAAATATCGAACTGTTATAATAAAAGTCGGGTGCAAGTGGGGTAGTATGCTGGGGAAGGAGGTGGAATGGTTACGGAATTTGGAAGAAGGAAAGCCTGGCTTCCATAAAACTGCAAAGCAATTTGGAGCTCATTACCTCAAGGACCCTTCCCATTGGCTTTGTTGAACGAAGGCCTTGTTGAAAGGGCCACAACATAGTGGTATGAAATTATAGTCAAGACCACAACCCATTCACTTCAACACAGAATCCAAAGTCATAAATGACGTGTCCATAGCAGCCTATTAGTCTCTTTTACAAGATTACCTTTACAGGATTGCTTCAAGAGAACTGAACTAATATGCTGACTGAAAACTCCGAAAAATAGACTTTGAAAGAGTTAGGAAACTGAAAATATTACTGAATACCTAACAATGGACTTCGAAAGACAGATTGATGGTTAGATAGAGAGAGGGAGGGAGGGAGGGACAGATGAAGAGAGGATGAGGAGGAGGAGGAAGAAATAGATTTATGAGGAAAAATATATAGGACGAGAGGGATGAGTGAGACATGGACAGAGAGAGAGAGAGAGAGAGAGAGAGAGAGAGAGAGAGAGAGAGAGAGAGAGAGAGAGAGAGAGAGAGAGAGAGAGAGAAACAAGAAAAGGAAGACGTAGAGCAATGAAATATAGATCAATAGATCGGTAAATAGAAAATGAAAAAAAAAATTCTACAGATAGATAGGCAGATATTTAAACACATAGATAGACAGACAGATAGATAGATAGATAGATAGATAGATAGATAGATAGATAGATAGATAGATAGATAGATAGATAGATAGATAGACAGATAGAAAGATTGATAGATAGGCAGATAGATAAGATAAAGAAAAGGCGTTTATGTGCGTGTGAGAGAGAACGAGAGAGAGAGAGAGAGAGAGAGAGAGAGAGAGAGAGAGAGAGAGAGAGAGAGAGAGAGAGAGAGAGAGAGAGAGAGAGAGAGAGAGAGAGAGAGAGAGAGAGAGAGAGAGAGAGAGAGAGAGAGAGAGAGAGAGAGAGAGAGAAAGAGAGCGAGATAGAGTGAGAGAGGGAAGGAGAGAGAGGGAGAGAGAGAGAGCGAGATAGAGTGAGAGAGAGAAGGAGAGAGAGAGAGAGAGAGAGAGAGAGAGAGAGAGAGAGAGAGAGAGAGAGAGAGAGAGAGAGAGAGAGAGAGAGAGAGAGAGAGAGAGAGAGAGAGAGGCTGGCTAACTGTAGCATATCAACATTTTTTACCCCTCAAAATAACCATGCTCATCCAAATAATTGCTCTAAATACAAGTCAAACGCCTTCGCATCCCGACTCGGGCGAATCCCAGTGAAATAACACGCCATTATTCAGATGCCAGTGGAGGTCGAGATGCCAAATTTGGGCTGAGAAGCTACAAAGCTACTTTTAATCTGCGTTGAATGTCGGTAATCAGCGAGTGACAAGGCACCCATTGTCAGACGTAAGGTGTGCTTGCAGGAAGGCGAAAAAATAGCTGAGAGGGCTGCAAACTGGGCCGTGATACTGGCTCTAGTTACTCAACAGAGAGACCACATTGACTTATTGCAAAATTAATGGTTAATTTTCCAGTACGTTTTGCTACAGTCAGTTTTTTTCATGAGAGAAAGAATGATGTTAGTCGATGCTTGCAAAGTTATAGCCATTGGAAGATCTAATTTAATACAACCCAGACAATGACATATTCAAGTACCAACAGAAGGGAATGACCTAGTACATTGATTAAAAAGGAGAAAAAAGGAGAGTCTGTAAGACTTCGCCAAACACCAAGCGGTTTACTAATTTTTGCGCTAACATCGGCAGGATCAGATTGGCACGCTGGCAATTAGTAATTATGGAGCTCCATCAGTCTTTCAGCTCTACCTATGTCCAGTCGGAGTTAAAGGAGCCTTAAAAAAACCTCTCTGTATGTGGGATTTATCTATATCTAGCAATCAAAATGAAAAGCAGAACAAATTGAATGACTTAAATTTAAAACCTTTCCCCCAACAAGGTATCTTGAGGCTTGCCCTTTTTTGTTTGTTTGTTGTTGTTCCAGACTAACTTAGATTTCATTATGTTGTATACGTTGTCCTAATTCCTCACTAGAATCGTAATTAGTAGAGAATCAACATTTTGGGCAAGACTGCCATCCAAATACAATTAGAAATCGATAGTCCAAGGGTATTCCGTCAGACAACAAAGATTCCTTTGATTCCTGTCCGGAAATGCAAAGTAGGACTGCTCCAGATGTCTGCTCGTCATCCAGATGCCCATTATCCATCGAATCTCACAACATTAAGATAGAAAAAAAAACATACTAAATGACCAAATAACCAGCTCATCCGAATGCTTCTGAACGCAATAATTTATTTTCCGTCTGGGACTCCCAATTTCAACAAAATTACCATGCTGGGAATGCTGTCTGGGATGGACCCCTTACTGAGTCGCCGTCTCCACCCGCGTGCCATTTTACCCCAGCGAGGAAAGCAATTCTGACGCTGGCTTTAAAGATGCAGTCAAGGTAATTATAAATTATTCAGTAGCATTCTTAGATTTTTTTTTTCATTTTGAGGAGAGAGTTGTCCATCGTCACAATGCTTGACAAACTTACTTTTCCATTGGAAATTGTAACAAAGCCAAATCATAAAGTTAATTCATCTTCGAATCTTGAAGATTCACGATCAAACACTTTTTGAGATAGATCAAGATCTAGGAACAAAGCAGCGTCACATTTTGACAACAAATTACATCTGCATTTAAGGAGAGATTGAAATCTTTCTGTACATAATATACAAGCCTGAAAGCTTCTGAGAACAATTAAACAGTCAAATCAGCCATGTTAAACGGTTAAAGCAATGGTTGGGTATACCTAAGATTTCATTGTCGAATGATATAGCGTGTTCTAAGATGCTAATGAGAAATCTCAAACCGTTTATTTGATGACTTTAAGAAACGAGCCGACTGCATTTTGCGATTCAAGATTCATTCTACAGGAAGTCTCCTTCCTTTCAAAAGGAAACGCTGCTCACCGACTTCTTCAACTCGTAAAAAGTAACAGCAACAACAAAAACAACAATAACAACACAAACAAAAATAAATAAACAGGGTAAAAAAAGGTTAATCGATCACAATTTTAAATGAGGCGTGGATTCCAAAGCCAAGGGATGTGTTTATAGGTTGATGGTATAAAGATGAAGACGAGAATTTTTCCGTCTTTCATTACAACCAACTTGACATTTCTGTATCTTTCAGTATTGTCGTATGTCGCAAAATGAACAGCTTGGTCTGATTAACCAATTTTTCAGTATTCTTGGAGACCGGAAACATCCTTAGCTCTTAATACGACAGCAGCTAAGTCAAGAGGAACCGCCGTTGTTTTACAACACAGAGAAGGCAGAAACCTAGACAAACCGTGGCATTAAACTGTATGGAATGTGGACATGAAAACAAAACCAGCATCTCCCCTGATCTGTTTACTGTTCAAGCATGGTAACACATGACAAAGCAAATGTATATCACTCCGACAAAGATCTAATTCCGGTAATCCTTCGGACGGAGAATCCGTGTTTTGGAACCCGTAAAAGCTGGAAATATCATTAGCTCTAACACAAATACCGAGCAAATGATCAAATCTTATTCAATGCGATCATAATAGGTCCTTTTTGCAATAAAGAAAAGTCAAAAGAAAAAATAAGTGAGTTCACTTTGTAAGTTTCATTGTATACAATGCCTCTTCGCTTTTTCCACCCACTTCACTTTACCCAAATGAAAATATTTATGTTTTAGGAGAAAAAAGAATAACTAGATAGAAGAATCTATTGAACCTATAACTTTTCTAGATTTTGCATGAAGTCTTATTTTTTTAATTTATGGCCGAACGTTATAGAATAATTCTGCCTTTTCCTATACTCTATCAAAATGTTTGTATACTAAGAAATATTTCTATAAAAATAATCAAAGTCCCATTACACGATTCTTTAATGTATGCCGATACTTTCCGTAAAAAAAAAAAAAAAATCGAATCCATAGACACACATAGAAATATCCCAACAAGGCAAAATAACAAATATTTTTGTTCCGGAATAAATAATTGATGCCTACGCAACTCGTTTCTTACGGTCCGAGATGAAAGTCTGGACAATTAGATCAATTTATCGGCGCCTCAACAGATCTCTGCCTCAAATAAGATTCGGCCTTTAGAAGCCCGTAAGAAGGGACCCTTGAGCGCACTCCGTTCCATGCAAGGTCAAATTCGGTTGCGAAATCTTTGGTAACGGCTTACCAAGGATGGGAATCCCGACTCACGCTCAATTAGCCACCCGTGAATAAGGTCTTAAGGGTCACTGACTGCACGTGAATACAGAACAGAGAAACCTCAGTAACTGTCTATAATGGAGGCATGTTTCCATGCTGGTTGCTTTATGTCTGGAAATTCAATTTGAGGCTCAGCGGGTCGCGCGCTTTTCAAACATAGCTTTTTCCTATCGTTGATGTTGAAACATGAGTCTGATACATTTAGCGCATCATACACCCTCGAAGATATAAGATAAAAAACAAAGACCAAGGACTTAAAAAAATGTGAAGAACATAGCTAGGAGAAAAATCTTATTTCCTGAAACTTCTACAAATAACGAGATAAAAAACAAAACAATAAACAAAAACAAAAAAAAAAGGAAAAGAAAAACAAAAAAACAAAAAACAAAAACAAAAACAAAAACGAGACGGCCAGCTGAATTCAATTTGAGACCCAGGATAATAGGACTTTTAAGGTAATTTGAGACCCAGGATAATAGGACTTTTAAGGTAATTTGAGACCCAGGATAATAGGACTTTTAAGGTAATTTGAGACCCAGGATAATAGGACTTTTAAGGTAATGAACTAAAAAAGTTTGAAAAAGATATTTTTTCCAGAGTTCGTTTCTACTTGTTGGTTTAACCATAAGCACTTGGGATTCTCTGCAACTCTGACTTCATATCTTGTTTGAGGCGTGTAGTAACTGTAAAACAATTTGTCCGACACATTTTGTTTAAACCGAGACGAAACATGGAACAGTGAAAATGGTCTTCATTGTGACCTGTAATTTAGCATGCACGGTCGCCTTCGATGGTTAAACCACAGGATTTGGGCTCTAAGCTAGTAGGAGGGGCGGAAAAGTCACCGCGCAAAACCCCTGCGGATCCAACAAAGATCACACTATTGAGGAGAGCATTAAGACTGGATTAGGCACCTCCCACGTGAAACCCCGCCACGTAATATCTTAATCTTCCTCACGCTCATACAGCATCTCTACCAACGCTCCTGTGTTGCCTTACTGCATCGGTGGCGAAACCAATTTTGAACTTGTCCCTGAGTTAGAACTGGGGAAAAGCCATCTCCAATATATGCATCGCGCGAGAGAATTCATGGAAATTCTCTGTCAACATAAATAACTGTATTTATCTTAATTTATAAATAAAATATTTAAAAAAAATTATCTTTTCTTTGACATAACAAATGCTTCCATGAATGAGAAAATAATACCTACCACCAAGCACTTCGGTTTGCACTTATGCGAGCGTCCCGATGGCCTTTAGATATAGACTGTGTGTGTACTTGAAAGGTATGAAACATGTTCAAGCAAGGCCCTCTACATAGAAGCTATAGAAATGGCTTTGCTTCAAGCAATTAAGTTATATGCGACGTGTTTCCTCTTAAATGAAAAGATGCTCCCGTAGGCGCATACTTTCAACATAGTTTCTCTTAATTACAAACCAGCAATTTTCCTGTTGGGAAAGATCGAGTTGTGATAAACACTATCGTTTAGGAAATAGATGCTATCCTAAATCAAGAGATTTGGACACAGCAAAGAATTTAGGAGGAAATGGTTTAGCTTGGATTAGTTACCTCGCATTGCGTAAGGCTAGCCGATAAATAAATGAATGGAATCCGCGATCACAAAGCATCTTTGTCAGCCGTTATCCAGAGGTCGTATCCTTTTCTCGCATCGCTCCCCAACTTGCGTGGATTAACGCAAGATCCTCATGCTTAGGGTTGAATTTAAAAATTGTTAGAGTTGTAGATGGACATCTAAACCCCTCTGAAAACGTCCCAAAAATGTTGTAGATGAAACACTGTCGTTTTTGTCGGGCTAATGGAAACAAACGAAATATTTAAGGGCGATATTGCCAATTTTCGTTCTGAAAATTTCGTTTAATTTTTGGCCTCAAGAAAAATTAGTTTCATTACAAAAAGAAAAACAAAACAAAACAAAACAGAAAACAGATAAAAGGTAATTCGGAGACATCGAAAGGTTGGGGCAAACAACAGTTTCATTATAGAAACATACCAGAGTAGTATTGATACAGAAAAAAAAAAAATTAAGAGAACACGACTGGTTTTTCTCTTTTGGTCGAATTTCAATCTCTGAAGTCCATAAAAGTTATAATTTCTGCCTAAGTTTACGTCTTTACTCTTTAAGATTCTGTAAATAGGGGCAAGGGTGCGTAAATGGTAGGGGTGGGGAGAGGGTATGAAACATATTTAAATTGTTATACACAAGGTTTACGAAAAAAAAAAAAATTAAACTGCACATAATATTTATAAACCTTTAAACAATTAATAGACATGGCCCTCAAGATTTTAGCACATGAACAGTTCACTGCGAAAGCACGAAAAAAAAAAAAAAAAAAAAAGAAAATAATAACAATAAAAATTAAAATAAAAAAAAAAAAAATTCCATTCCCATAAATTCACATACGCAAAAGCTTCCTTTTAAGAGATTCCCTTTGCAACATAACTTGGATTGATTCATGATGAAAATTCAAGAAAAAATAATGATTCTTGTTTAAGGGACTTCCGGGAGAGATTAGTACTGCCACGATCAACATCATTCTAAAAGGGACTGTTTAGAGCAATTTCCCTCGATTAACACTCCTCACTTAGCAGAAAAATAAATCAGAAATAAGAATTAGAGAGTAAAAAGATGAAAAAAATTAATTAGACGACCGATTTCGAGTGGAAGCTTATAAATGAGTTTGAGAATGGTTAAAAATAAAAGTAATAGCTGTTCTAGCGAAGTAAAGCTTCCCAGTCATTTCATATGGTGTAAGGAGCCTAACAGATTGCTGGTCAAAGTAACGTGCCACGAATATTCTGGCTTATCATCATACCTGCTGTTAGCAGCTTCTGTCCCTACGCTTGACACGATGCTTGAATCTAGCTAATCGGATAACCAAGCTTTAGGAAGTATAAGAAGACCCTTGTACACACTCACTGACACAAGAGACTCGTTTCTAAGCGAATTCTAAATCCACTAAAACCCTTCGAAGAATCGTAAGTAGAAACTTGAGGTACAGAAGAACAGAGAAACACAGTTTCAAAATGTAGCAGGTTTCTCCACGACAAATTAATACCCTCTTATGTTCAATTTGCGGAATCAGCTATTTCTTTATTTTCTCAAGCTATTTGTACTTAGAGATCCTTCTAAACACTCATTAAAAAAAAAAAGGGGGGGGGGGGGGGGCGGCAATAAATTCCCGCAAAAAAAAACAAAAAACAAAACCCAAGCAGTGAACTGCCTTATGGGAGTTCTTATAATTAATAAGGTTTTAAAAATCTAAAACAGTTTGGGATTTCACAAAATTAGCTAACTATTCTTATTAAGACCAGGACAGGTAATCAGGTGACGATTTGAGATGACAATGGCTTGTATTTGTATGGTCTAAAAGGATCACGCCATGTTTTGGGGCAAGGATTCATTTAAACAAATGAGAGCACATTTTCGAAATTTCATAGTGTGGCCACGCAAGACTGGAAGTATATTAGGAAAGGTTAGACGCGCCATAACGGGACTTCAAGCTTGCTTGAGAATAAGATAGAGCCACACAGGGCAATGCTGATAAGAGACAGTGGCATAGATAAGATGACAGAATCCAGGATAGTAACTTCTGAATAAGGGGAAATCAGGCAAACCAGTGGAGGAGCGCTGGGCTGGCAATGTGCAGAAACAGGTCGGGCTCGATATTTTAGAATGGAACTGAGTTTCTAAATAAATTCTTGCTGAAGTTAAACTGACAGATTAATGTGTCACGGTCCTTTAAGATTGTTTCGACGAACATAGTGTCACAACCAAGGTATTTAATTAAGCTAAATTAACGTCAATTAAATTTTACGGTGCTTCACAATTAAATAAATTAATGTATGTTTAAGACATGCATTCATCTCCCACAATTTTTTTTAGCTCTGAAACAAATTAAACTCAATGTTTTTTTTCATTTATTTTTTGTTTATTTATTTATTTTTTTTTTTTACAATAGTCACGGGAGTAATAGGGTCGTTTTGCGAGTATTGTTGAAAACAACAAAGCACAAACATCTCTCTCCTGAAACAACTTGAAAATGCAAGAGAATCTACAAAAAAAATTGAAGGTGCTCTCTATATGAAAACAAACTGAAATATGATATTCAGTCCTCTTGCCACCTACTTGTAGTAAGAATCAACGCATAAAATAAGCAAAACCCATTACTTAGATTGGTTTTACGTCCCATGAGATTCTCGTCAGTGGCTTTATAAAGATGGAGCTCCTGTCAAGCACAAGATAGGGATAGCTGGATGAGACCGGATCTCACCACAAATTAAATAGCCAAGATCGCCACACCTAATAAATAGACCAAAATTCTCCTCTCAGTATCCCAGATAGAGCCACCAGGTCTACGAACCCTCTACAAAAGCACAACAAGAAAGACGTAGGCGGAGCTGCTACCGTCCCAAACCAGCAACCACCCCTGGGGACCATTTCATAAGAGCACAAGGTCCTCTAAGTACCTCAAACAGTTTCCATGTCTACTAAGCTTCTAGAGAGAGGCTCGCTTGGCGACAAACTCCCGCGGAGCGTGCTGAGTTTTCTCATAATATGGACTCAGTGAGCCGTGGACAATGGTCTAAAGACATTATAACATCCTCTGCATCATGTGTGTGTGTGTGTGTGTGGGGGGGGGAGTTGGCAACAAGATTATACACTGCGATGGACAAAGTCGCGTCGTACACTAATGATTAAATATAATATACAGACATCTTAAAGAACTGCACAATTCTTATACGCAAGTCTTCTTATCGTTTCTTCTTTGGTCTCTATCATTTGATTTAATTCCATTCTCCTAGCAAGCGACTGCAGAAAGGGACAGAGAGAGGGAGGGAGGGGGAGAGAGAGAGAGAGAGAGAGAGAGAGAGAGAGAGAGAGAGAGAGAGAGAGAGAGAGAGAGAGAGAGAGAGAGAGAGAGAGAGAGAAAGAGAGAGAGAGAGAGAGAGAGAGAGAGAGAGAGAGAGAGAGAGAGAGAGAGAGAGAGAGAGAGAGAGATGGGGAGGGGGATGGGAAAGAGGAAGAAAGATTCAAACACAGACATAATTATATACAGATCAATAAACAATTAATATTACTGGGAAACAGTCAAAGAAAACCGATCCCCATGTTTAAGGTTATCGTGCGTCCACTTTAAAAAATTAAAAAGATATAAAGCTTTTTTTTTTCGATCCCTTTCTTTCTTTTTCTATTTTTTTTTAATTTTTAAGTAATTTCTCCTGACTCCAGATGAAATGTCGGTAACCTAAAGCAATAAAAATTCGCCTATCAAAATGTCCGAAAATTTTTTCGGTTCTGTATTTTACTTTTATATATTTTTTCAGGCTCACTGTAAAACACGCGCCTTTAGCTTCTCCGAGTGAGACATGCAGAACGAGCAGCTGCTGATGGGAGCCTCGGCTGGCGGTGGCTCACGGTGTGTTCCTCCTCTATCCGCCCTAGAAAATAGTATCACGTTTGTTTTTTTTCCTCTCATCTCCCCCCCCCCCCCCCCTCTCTCTCTCTCTCTCTCTCTCTCTCTCTCTCGCCGCTTCCGCCCCCTACACGCACATCTTAAGGCGATAACGAAACTGCTGTAAAAAAAACCACTGTGATTTCTTTCCATCATTAAAGGAAGTCCGTTGAGAGATTTGCTCGGGCCGGAAAACTTTTGTTATTTTTGCAAAGGACACGATTTAAAATGTTTTACACCATGAGAAAAAAAGAGGCTCGAGCTCAATCTGCTTTTCAACTTCTTTTTTTTTTTTTTCGTAATTTTTATTATTATCAGGAACTCAAAGGATATAACAACAGTAATTAAATAGTCAAACACGTTTCCTTCAATCGTGCTAGTTGTATAAATCATACTGAATATTCGCCAAACAACGCAAAAAGTTTACCAGTGATGTTCGCGTGCGACCACATGGAGGTCTAGACACTTGTAATAAAAATACCTGTTTATGTCGCGCAAGTTCCCCCTGGACGTTGCTTTTACTACAAAAGGGGTTTTCAGAACAACATTTGTACATGTCATTGTAGATATCAGACAAAACCTTGCAGTTGTAAGAAAACCTGAGACGCTTAAGTCAACTACGAGTACGTGAAAACTTCAATGATCTTGGTGCGAGCAAGCACACTTTCGCACACCAGCTGTGGCACGAGTCGAACATCGCAACAAGCACGCTCTAGGACTTTTTGAAGAAAACTGGATTTTAAACTCAACCTGCGAACATGTAACAATAATGGCCACTCGTCGACATTATTAACAGTTCATGGTTCTTCGCGTGGCACGATTCAACTTTTAAGAATTAAATTGTGACTCTGGACGGGTGCGATGTGCCCCACAGCTTCACAGGCAAACGCGTTGGCCACACGACACACTGACAGGTGACGCCCGAAATACCCACTGTTCTCCCCTCAGCTGATGTGCGATTGGCCTGAATCTAGGAGTAAAATTACCGAAGGTCTAAGTGAACAACCACGTACAAACACAGACAAAAATGAACTAGAAAAATGTAACAATATTGTTACGTTTCGCAAAAACAATGTCGTTCTAAACGCACAATAGCAATTATCAACACCATTTTGTTAAAGACTTAAAGCTTTTGTGTTTGGGTGGAAAAGAATCGAGGATCAATTTTTAGTATGGTTTTGTTGCTTATCAAGCAATGTCAACTTGTACATGATCCTTAGTATCATGATTGTGCAAAAGTAGTTCATTCACCAGAAGCGCAAAAGCTTATTCCTAGAAAGACATGGCGCACAACTAGCAGATCCGTTAAATTGGCTAAAAAGAAAACAACAAACAAATAAAAAAGAAGTACATCACAGGCTTGTATTTTGTTATTTTCTACATGCATTTCTGGCTCAGCTGAAAATATAACTCATAATTTAATAAAGAGCAGCCTACAAAATGTTTCATGAAAAAAAGTTCATGTCCCCATCTCCTGAAAAATTGAAAAAAAAAAAAAAAAAATCAGCGGGGACCGTATGTAAGAAAAACGAATCAAGGGAATTCAATCATAAAAAAACACATAAACATTTTTTTTTTAGATATCAATTACTGACACCTCAATAACTCATGTCTTTCTTTTTCGGTTGAAATTTCATGTTTATCAATTGTGGATGTCCACGGCCTAAAGTATACTGCTGTTGATCTAATCGCCTTTTAATAAATAAGCTAGTCTTAACAGACCGACTTGAAAAAAAAACACCAACTTTTCAGAGTACTCTCTCTCTCTCTCTCTCTCTCTCTCTCTCTCTCTCTCTCTCTCTCTCTCTCTCTCTCTCTCCTTCTCTCTTGTTTCTCCCCAGTGAAAGTTGCAATACAGTGTACATTTCACTCAAACTGCAAACTCTACGGCACGCTATATGGTGATTTATTAATGTCCATGTGGCCAAGGGGTGTAGTGTCCATGTTACATCAAAAATCCCAAGGGAATTCTCTGGCTCCACGCTACTGTCAGACAGGAACACACTACACAATGGAGTGATTTATAACCTAACATCTCGAATGGCACAGACAAGGACCAGATTGACTGCTAACTACTGACGGAACCTGCTTCCACGAGAACTGGCTAGAACACAGTTTGAAAGAGCAAAGGTTCCTCAGTAAAGAATGTTACACTTACAGTTCCAAAGCGCAAAGAGCGCATAGAATGGGATGGAGCCAACTGACATGGTTGTAAATTAATGTTTCTTCAAACATAAACCCTGGTTAGTTGAGGGTGCAAGTACATCGTCTTCACTCTTTATGATGTTTATCCCCCCTCTTCAACTTCCTCCTCCTCTTTCGTCTTCTTTTTTCTCTCCTTCCTCTTCGTCTTCGTGTTCTTCTTCTCTACTCCTCCTCCTCCTCCTCCATCTCCTGCCCTTCTCAGTCTACATGTATTTTTGCTTTACCTGCATAAAAAAACTATATTCTTCAAAAGTTTAGTTGTAATGCATGCTGTCTGGTGGTTTTTATTGCTTTTCCAAACACGTTTTGATCTTCTTCTGACTTTTTTTTCTGTTCGCTCCATCATTTGGACAACCCTGCAGGATATATTTTACTGCCTTTGTACCTGCAGCTAAACATGGGGGATGTCCTCTCCAATCTTGAACAGCTTTATTATCAGGGATGGCAGGACAATTCACTGGCGGAAATAAGGGCTATTTGCATTTCCTTCAAGTTAATCTCTGTCTTCAGGTTGCCGTGATTTTAGATTTAACTTGACAAAAATCTGCTTAGTATAAGCCGGTCACTTTTTTCGGACTATCTGCTCTATCCTCAACCTCTGTTTGACTCTAAGCTGGTACACAAGGCAAAGCCATACGTCCAGTATTGTGTGTTTGAATATTCTTCTGTTTGCAAGTACTAATTCCTTTGCATCGTAATCATATGGAACATTTAGTTTTTAAATGTAAGGAGAAGAATTTCCATCTGAGTCACGTGCCATTATACCCGTCTAAATTAGGTTTTACAAAACATTACATATTTTTATTAGGTTATATAGTCATTACTGCTGTTTTAAGATTTAAAGTCGGAGCATCTAAGACTTCAATTAAACATGCTTTGACAATTCTCCGACTCCAGCAACCTGTGTAATTCTAAGACTTGAAGAAAATTGCCGTCCAGTATTGAATTCTAACACAAAATGGCACTCACATTCACGATATTTTAACAATGTCCTCTCCCGTTCTAATCATCGTTCTCTCTCTCTCTCTCTCTTCCCCCTAATCCATCGTATCCTCTCACTTTTATTCTCGTCTCGTCTGACTGTGACATCATAGCATTGAACCTGGTACTAAATAACTTATACATGTATCACCAATTTCATACTGTGGTCGCTTTCCAAAATTATAACTTTGGGTGCCCAATCATCAATCATTAATTAACTAATTTATTCCCAACAGGTGTCTCATTTTGCTTCGGTTAGAGACTACATCTACAACCAAACTATATCAAAGTTAACCATGTATATATGTATCTGTATCTTTATGTGTTTCTCATCGCCTCATCCTCTAGAGCGAAATACGCCTTCATCACAGTTCATGTCCGTTGTGCTGGTAAAATTTATCAAACTTACCATAAAAAATATCCAATCTCTCTCTTTAGCTCTGCCCTTTAGTAATTTTTTTTTAAAGAAAAGTCTTCTTCGTCAGCTTGTCTGTCACTGTTAATAAGTCGGTCTATCTCTTTCAATTCAATGCTCTCGCACATCTTCTGCAATCAACTCATGAAACGCAACCACACACTCCGACTCGAGTAAGATTAAACTGAACGTTCAGAAAACAATCCTTCAAGTCTCAGCTAATCTTTCAAAATTAATCACACCAGCTTTGCGGGTTTCTGAAAACTTACCTACAACTAACGCGCGCATTTTATTTCTAGTATCAAACTGCTAGGGAAAACACATCATTTCAAATTGCGCATTTATTTTTTTCCTAACACCATGCAGCTCGCTTCTTCACCCAACTGGAAACTTATGGCTCACGAGTTGATTTATCTTACATTACGAAAGGTTGTGCTGTGTTGTCACGCTGCCGGGCCCGGCACAGCGGTGAGTTAATAAATGTTTACAACTGTCACACATACGCCACGTCTGTCAGAGAGAGTCCTGCAGGAGGAACCGTGGCATCCAAACCCAGTGACCCAACACTCGGCCGGAGCGCCACAGTGAGAGTGCGGCGGAATCTTAGCCTTGTAGGGCGAGAGGAGGGGAAGCCGGCAGGCAAAGATGAGGCATTTCTTGATGGCGCTCTAATTAGTCTACATATAATAATTATGATTTGTGCATTGCCCTCGAATATGATGCCTGCCTCCTCTCTACTCTCAATCTGTCTGTATGTATGTGTGTCTCTCTCTCTAAATAGAAAAGCAAAAACACCACACTTGAAGAACTTGATAATTATAAAGGACCCAAAAAGGACGCGTGTGTGTCTGTAAATAGTATGTTACAGGGTCTAAAAAGAGACAGAGACACAACTTATAACTACGGCACTTTTTTTTGTAATGAAGAAGCCAAAATAAAAGGCGAAACGTTTATATGTTAAATTTATAGTTGTGTTGTTTCTTTTTTCAGTCAAGTTAAAAAGTTGTGTGCCTGCCTCTTTTTAGAACCCCCCCCCCCCCTCCCTCTCTCTCTCTCTCTCTGGCTCTGACTGTCACTGCCTGCCCTGAACCTCAATCACTTTGTTATATTTTCTCGGCAAAGTTGTAAGCAATCCTTTTTTCTATCAAGCAGGAAACAAAAGAAAATAAGAAAAGCAGTTCTATGAAATTATGGCCAATTGATGGGAATAATACTGTTTGGTTAAAGAGAAGGGAGAAAGAGAGAGAGAGAGAGAGAGAGAGAGAGAGAGAGAGAGAGAGAGAGAGAGAGAGAGAGAGAGAGAGAGAGAGAGAGAGAGAGAATTTATATAGAGCCGAACTACATACAGATTTTAAAAAACGGTGTCAATATCCAATATTTAGTTTTGCTTTTCCTTCTGAGCCCACTTATATACATTCATGAAAGTATAAAATAGGCAGCGGTGAAGGTGATCAGAAAGGAGGAGGAAAGTTTGACAAAAGTCACTTTGTCTTTAAGCTTACACCTATTTGGATACGTTTTCCGTCGTCTCGAAGTTTTAAAATAATGGTCACCCAAAGAAAAAAACAATGAATTCATAGTTTTGGACTGTCTTGAGTTGAAACTTCAAGCGTCTGGGGCCAAATTAAATGATCCAAATTAAAGGTGGCGTCTTTAGGTTGAAGCAGCTTGCCAGTAGATTCACGGTGAGTAACTCACACACAGGGTGCGGGTGGGGCGAGGGGAGGAGAAGAGGGCCAAGATCTTCACCTGTTGCACGCTTCAACGCATTCATATATGACCTGATCCGAGGGCCTTGCCTGATCTCGGTCGAGCAAAATGCTCCTATGCACCCCTCCCCCCCCCCCCCCTTTTTTCTCTCTCTGAGAAAAAACAAGAAGAACCTTAAAAAAATTCTGAACATTACCCTTGTGTTGTTTTAGTTTCCAAGAGTTGGATTGTCAAAGAGGTTAAACCCAACCATGCCAGCTGTTATAGTGACAGCTGCTAATGCTCAACAGGCCTTGACTCAGACCTCAGAAATTACAAATCGTTCTGTATAGGTTTTTCCTTATCTCAATTTCCCCACCTTTTAAAACCTATATTTCCTTTTAAAGTTTTACACACAATTATGGGCTCATAAACAGAATACATAAACGCCAGGCAACCTTTTTTGGTCATGTGATGAGAAGGGAGAAACTAAAATATCTTGTGGCAACTGGAATGATTAAAGGAAAAGGTAGCTGGGGAACGTGGCTAAAGGTAGGGTAGTAACAGATGGACTGAAAGTGAGGAGGTTTAGAAATCCGCGGAAAGCCACGATCGCCTACGCTAAAAAGCATGGCATCTGATTTATTTGATGGCATGATTAGAAGTCACCAGCAAGCAAAGCACAGCTGTTGAAGCGAGGTGCCTATAGAAAATTAAACCACTGTTTGATGGCAACGAGGCTTCAACGTGTAAAAGATACCCTCTAAAATTCTAAGACTATCACATTAACACTGGAACACATCTCTTACTTTCCTGTACATCTTAAAATCGCCTAAGCTGTTACGTTCATTCCGTAACTTTAAGATGGTGTCAGCGTTTAGCCGATTAACCCACTACAGTCGGTCATCTTGGAGCTCACGACTGTCTTAAAACACCGGCTGGTTTATTTCTTAGAGTAAAATCATCAATAGCAATCAACTTAAATTAGTCATCATATAAAAGACAACAGTGAAACGGGGCAGCCAATGAGTGAGACTACAAGATTATGTCTTATAACTGAAAATGCAATATATGATCCTATCTTTCACTTCTAATTGAATTTGTTGTATTAAAAAAAGGGCCATTAACATAATCGAGGGGAAAAAAGACTTGAAAGAAGTGTAAAATTAAACCAGAATATAGCTTTCTTCTCCCAACTTAAAATTACTAATCTTGTTGACCATAAACAAGGGGCAAAGGACTTGCTGAGAAAAAATAAGGTGGTGGACGGTTAAGGAAAGAAAGGAAATCTGTCATTGACATTCGACTCCAGAGATAAAAGCTCAAGGCTTTTTTCATTTCTCAAGCAGCAAGTAACAATGAAGTCATAGTCAGCTCAACAAATCACATTAATTTATTGTTCGCTGTAAAAAAACAACAACAAACAAACAAACAACAAAGAAAAACAACAAGAAAAACAAACAAACAACCAAAACAGAAATGCAAATAAACACCAATTATCTCTTCCTCTCTTTTGGTCTATGGAGCCTGCATACATAAATCACTCCTTCTGTCTGTCTGTCTGTCTACCTCTTCAACCACATCCCATTCTCCTTCTCTCTTTCCAACTGACCTGTTTAGACTTGGCGAAGTGAAGGAGTTTGGAGTCCATCTCCCTCAGGATTTCTTCCCAGGCCTCGCACATCTGGGTCAAGATCAGATCTATCTCCTGGGGCAGAAAACGAGAGGGTGCAACAAGTGAGGTGATGACAGGGTCATGATGTGGGATAAACCAAATAATAAGTGACGAGGGTCACAATAATCATGGAGGCAGTCTGGGAGAGGTTGATTGATAACCCTGTCCATCAAATAATCTGATATTGGGACTAAACGAGGCCAGGGCAGGCAGGGTGATAGACTTGGGTAAACATTGACATATCATAGCTATACACAATAAACATTTAAAGGCAAAAAAAAAATAAAGAAAAGAAATTAAGACAGACGGCATAAAAAGACATGGAACTTCAGTAGCTTTATACTACATTGAGGAGGAATGCGGACACTACTATACCATTGTCACATCTATAATTGAAAGTTACAAGGACTTCTGAAAGAAAGATAGAAAGTATCCTCTGAAATGTGGGCCAGATTGACAAACTGTGGTCTTAATGATAGAGAGAGAGAGAGAGAGAGAGAGAGAGAGAGAGAGAGAGAGAGAGAGAGAGAGAGAGAGAGAAAGAGAGAGAGAGAGAGAAATTTACTTAAGGGTGAGACAAAGAGACAGAACGACAAAGAGGAAGAGAAAAAGAAAGATCGACAATTAGAAGGACAGGGAGAAAAAATGAGATTGGCATAAAATCGGAGATAGGGAAGAGAGAGAGAGAGAGAGAGAGAGAGAGAGAGAGAGAGAGAGAGAGAGAGAGAGAGAGAGAGAGAGAGAGAGAGAGAGAGAGAGGAAGAGGTGGAATAAATGAAAGACACATAAGCACAATTATTTTTAATTTACCAACAGAAAGACACAAAAAGAAGAGAAAGGTGGGATGGAGAAAGGCATGGTGGAAGAGGGAAAGATAGACAAAGAAAAAGAGATAGACAGAGACTTAAAGAGAAGAAAGAGATAATGAAAGAAAGAGATTGGCAGAGCCGAGAGGACAAAGAGAGAGGGAGGGGGAGAGAGAGAGAGAGAGAGAGAGAGAGAGAGAGAGAGAGAGAGAGAGAGAGAGAGAGACAGACAGACAGACAGACAGACAGACAGAGAGACAGAGAAAGACAGAGAGAGAGAGAGAGAGAGAGAGAGAGAGAAAGAGAGAGGAGAGACAGACAGACAAAGGTCACAGATGGAGAAAGAGACACAAAGGAAAGAAAAAGGAAAGAGAGAATGAGAGAGAGAAAGATAGAAAGACAAAGGGTGGAGGAGTAGAGGAGAGATTGATTTTCCTCTACTGAATACATATTTGATTCTCTCTGGCTTAAATAAATCAGGCATTACAAGATGAAGCCTGTTTTTGTGTTGCATGTACCCAAAATAATATTCCCCTTTCACCGACATGCAACACAACTCGTTTGTGGTTGTATATGAAATTTCTTTCTCCTGCCTATTTGACTTTTGTACCAAGCCAAAAACTGCAGTTATAGACAGGAGTAACAATTTTTGTCAAAAATTACGTTTTGTCCTACAACTTCCCCTTTACAAAACCATAGAATTCTTTTCATTCTTGTACAAAATTAATTACATAAAAAGCTACAAATAAAAAAAATAAGTTCACAAACACTGTGAAAATAAAGCATAACTTCCTGACCTTGTAAAAGCTAGCTAAAAATATATCAAATTAGTGGTAGTCTTTACTCAGCGATTTATTTGTCATGAGATGTAGTCACAAAAGGAAGATTTTTTTCCCTGTGGGAATCTTTTTTTGAAGGACTCCACCACATTTACATGAACTAACTTACAATAAGTTTTGATCAGTGTAAGAAGGGCAAAAGATAAACCTGACAAAATTGCTTGGCTTTGGTTCTTGTCAAGATTCAAAGCTTATAAAGATCAAGTTCTAGACTTATTATCTTCATGGCATTCAGATTTTTTTTACAAATCCTTTTTAACATTTTTTATTACCTCACTTTGAGTTGCAGGAACTGAGGATAAATTAATATCATTACATTAAATATATTGGGTTTTGTATTTTCATACATAGCTTAAGTATTTAACAAGTAAAATTAGCATCAGTTACATATCTTTGATTAATCTTCTTATCTAATACTAGACCATTTTTGCATAGGTATAACTTGAATGAAATGAAAATATAGAAATTTTATCAACAAAGGCAAATCTTACCAGATCAGATGATATTATCATAATGTACTTAGAACACAGAAGGCGTATTTCCTCATGTCTTGTGACTAACAGAGCAGTATCATACTGTAGATGATAAATCAAAGAAAAATTGTAAAAGGTAAAATGGAATCTTTTACATGAAGCTTCATGAAAAATTTACAGGAAACTAAAAGATAGGACTTTTAAGATTTCTCATAATTTCAAAGTCAGAGTAGATTAATTTACAGTGCACACCCTGTGTTTTCTTATCACAGCACAACTGGGGTATGAGGATACTCAATAACATAATATGGCATGTTCACAAGAAACTTACACATGTACGCCTGTGCATCATAGTGTTTGGAAGTACAAAATGGGAAAAGATGTGAAAAGATAAATTGACTTTGAACATAAGAGTCGAATTTTCCCTACTTAAAATTTAAGTCTGAAGAAGTAAACAAACCCAAATGACTTTGTTTAAAAAGTGGACATTATCAAACATGTACTAAAAATAGCCATAATTTTGATAAAAGTCCAACACATGAGAGAAGCAAAAACAGAGAATAATTGATGATTTTTTTTCCTTTTATTTCAAGAAACATAAACTATAACTGTACAACAGACAAAAGAGAAAATAAACTTCTGTACAAAAGAAAAGAAGCAAACTGTTTTTAGAAATAAGCTTGACTTACTGTTTGCACATGAACACTTGTGGTGTCAGCTGGGTCAGCTGACTTAACAACCACAGACAAGCGACTCAAGTCAGGTGAGACGATGGCAGAGTCCACCACCAGGCTCTGAGGAATCAACAGAATTTTATTTAAATACACAATACTTATGACCTTGAGGTATCACATCTGCAAGGACTCTCTAATATGTGATGTTGGCAGAAGATGAACATTTTTTTTTTTTTTTGATTTAAGGCATCATCTGTTTAACTTCCCTAAATGAACAGCTAAAAGTGTCATCTGGTAATGCAAGGGTCATGCTTGACTAAATCGTGGTTTAAAGACAAGTAACTCTCAAGGCTTAATAATTCAAACAATTCTTAACCATTATTACTTTCATAAGCTATTATATAATTAGCTTGAGTTCTCCAAATAGTAAAATGTATATGTATTAATTCACCTCTGTTTGTCAAATCATTGTCCAGGGAATGATATCTTATAAAACATCTTTCAAAATATAGGGTAATAAATTTTGGATCTTTCAGCCATAGATGCTTTTACTGTTTAAAGCACAAAAAAAAAACACACACACAAATAGACAAAAAAAAAACATGGGCAAAAAAATTGTTTACAAGTACATACATGTAGCTATATTTTACATGACTTAAATCTTTTCTAAAAAGCTGCAGATACTTGTTGAACCTTTCATTATCACTCAAAAATGTACATGAATGAAAAAAGACCACCTATATATATATAGATATATATATATATATGTATGTATGTATGTATGTATATATGTGTGTGTGAGTGAGTGTTGAATTAGGGAAGTCATATTGAAAGAAGATAAATTTCTCATTATCTTACTTTTTGAAAAGAACAAAAAATTTAAAATCTCTAGGCAGATTCTTAAAAGTTAAATGTAAAATAATTTAATCATGTTTTAAAGCATGCAAAAGTACATTACTCCCAATACCCGCACCTTTGAATGTTCAGGTGACTCATGACATATATTAACTAAAATGATTTCTGGACCTCACCTCTGATGCATTATCCATGGATAGTTCCAAAACACATAAGTGAAAAACACCATAACCATACAAATGGACTTTGTTGGTGTTTGTGCCCACCAAAAGTAAACCAAGTCTGATAGGGAAAAAATTGAAAAAGAAATTTCTACAACTAAATGAATTTAAAAAAAAATTGATTAAACTATAAGATAAATTATCTAAAATTTCTATACTGATCACTATCCTCAATTAAAAAAAATATTAGAAAGTGAAAGGTATTTTTGAAAATGTAAAGCATCTATATCATATTCCTCAACATTTTAAACCACATTTTAAAGCTAATTCTATGATTTTTATAACCTCTTCATTGCAGATGTTGTAAACAGCCAATGTCACCCATTCTTGGAAGATTGTAATAATTCTTTGAAATAAAAGATTCCTGAACGAAAGAATAGTTTATTAAGTTCATTCAGCCCAATCTAGATCTAGGTTAAAAACAACAAAAGATTAGATGCCCTTAAGAACAAGGAATTTTATTCTGGTACCCCATTCTATGTTCAGAGAGAGGAGTTTTGCTATGACAAGATCACAAATTCCAAGATATAAACTTATATTGAAGTTTCATGTACATTTGTTAAAGATTAAAACAGTAGTTTGAATACATTTCATGGAACAAAATAACTTATGACTTACTGTCCTGACTTTGTATAGTAAAGTTCACATTTTTACAATTTGAGAGAATAAGACAAAGAAAAAGAGTACCAAACTACTTACTCTTTTTTGGATCCAAAACTTCTAAAGATTTCTTGAATTTCATAGCCACTGTAAAAAAGAAATTTGTTAAACCTATAATGCTCAAAATTTTGGTAAAAATATTGTTTCTAACCATCAACTTGAATTATTTAATTACTTTATTTTTGGTGCGAGACAGAAAATATTTAACCAAAAAAAAATCGATAACAAAAAATCTCTAATCATTTACACCTGTATATGAGAGAAGAGTCTGCATGTCTATAAAGCACTTTATGGTAGTAAAATACTAAAAATAACTTAAGAAATGAAAAAGAAGTAGGCCTAGTGATATGATTTTGTAAACTTACGGAGGTTGGCTCTTTGGCACAGACGAATCAGAGTACCTGCACAGTGAGCAAAAATTTTTTTTTGGGATTATTGTACTATTAAGAAATGATATTGTCTATAGGTTTTAAAGCATTCTAAGCACAAAAGCGACAAATAGGCAATAATAACATTGCCACAAAATATGATGTCATTAACTTCATGCCATAGTCTTTGAAACTGAAAGTTGGAAGAATCACTACTATTTATTGATATATCAATAGTTACATGTCATTTGCATTTTTTAATCAAATTTCTTTATATAACCAATAAATTAGATTGATCCATGAATTCTCTGAGTTAATTTTTTTATACTTGTATTGATCATGAACCAAAAAATGTGCTCTTTTTCTAGAGATGCACAATGATGACATAGCTTATACACAGAATCTACTGCTACTCCTAGTAAATCCTATACATTCATTTGTATACTTTCAATTGCTCTCCTTATTTGCAAAAAGTCACAAAAAAGTGTCTCACAGTGAGTTCTGCTGCTGAGCTTGTGGAAGAAATGTAGAAGAGTTATCCTCAGGGTAGGTTTGTCGACCCTCACACATGCTCTTGGATTGCTCTAGCCACATCAAAGAAGTGATTTGATCTTTCACCTCTATTTCCTCCCGAATAATTTCACCTTTCTCAACTTCACATAGCCGAAAGATCCCATTTGTATATCCAATTGCTAGGACTAAAACAGAAGACAGGAATTGCAGAATGAGAATTTACCCTTTAGTTAAAAAAAGACCTTCCCTCTCTTAACCTGGATTTTTTATGTTGTTATTCATTTCAAACACTAATGTGTAACTGTAAGTAAAATTAAATTTCACAGTTACAGTTTCAGTTCTCTTCATCAAAACTTAATCTGCTGTCTAGAAACTCAGCTATTTCAGTTGATCTCATTTAAACATTAAATTCATGGTTTGATAAGACTTTTTTTAACGTAGAGCAGTATATTAAAAACCATGCCCAAACTAAATTGTTTTTATTGATGAATTGTATGTTTTTTGTATATAGCTTATTCCATGAACTAACAAAAGGTCATCCTGCCTACTTTTTCCATCTGGTCTCCAAGAAAGAGCAGAGACTTGAATCTGTTTCTGTCGCTCGTCATATGCTGGTAAGAGCCATACACGTTGCCAAGACAGACGATTCACTAAAATCTGATGAGGGTGAAGAACTTACTATAATAGCTAGGTTATATTTTTTTCTTCACAACAAAACAAGTTGTGCCTAATTCTGCAATAAGAAATGCAACCAGTGTTATTGCATAGGTTTTCATCAATCATTTTTCATAGAAGGCGCTATAATCAAGACATACTAGGCAAATGAACAAATTCGTAGCAGAAAATATGATAAATTGATATGCCCATCCACTGCATATATAAGTGAGATGTCATCTTTTGAATATCATATGTAAGCCAATTTAGGATGACAAAAGCTCTGACAAGATAAGATATACAGCATGGTTCAAATTCACAAGAAGAAAAAGTTTCATGTTCTGAATAAATACCTTACTATTGATTATCTCTGGTATTCCAAATAAAAAAACAAATATAATTTATGCATAAAAAGACAATCTAATTGTCATTCCCGCTTTATGACCAACAATTTGTACATAAGATAGAATGCAGATGACGATATAAAAATAAATGAAAATGATGGACAAGAGCTCTAAAATTTCAAGCCATTTAAAACTAATTCAAACATAGATCACTTCACAAGGTCTTTAATATAAATCTACCCAGTCAAATGGATTGCCTTTATAATCACTTTATAAAATGTTTTTAGACACGGTGTAGCACTAGCGCTGTTTTAGATTAGTGCGGCCGGTCTCGCGCAGGTCAGGCTGACCAGGGTCAGGAGAGGGTCAGCACAGGTAGCCTGCTCGCCTCTGAGCATGCATGTGTTTTTCTTAAAATATGAAGTTATCTTCTATCCCATAGAGGAAACATAAAAACATGCTTGTTAGTTGTTGGAATCGTTATGGACGCTACATAGGACTTGTAAGACACAGAAAAAAGAACGGAGAAGCTAGCTTTTATAGTTTCCATGTAATAGGGCCGTGAAGCAGCATAATTTATTAACGTTTTCATAAAATCAAATATATATTTAAAAAAAATCATATTAAAAAATCGGACCGTTGTTTTTCTTCAAAATTTGATAACAATAATAAAGAGACATGCTTCTTTTTACTCACGAAATTTGAAAGCGTGCAAGATTCTAGTTTGTCCAAAACATCCCTCAAAGGTTTACGATCATTATCCTTATTAGTAAACAGCTTAAGTGACAAGCCTGTGGACAAGCTGGTAGCTAGTCCAAATTGTATTTCAGTCCGAAAATTTTGAAAACACTAAACAACATTGTTAAGTTGATATTATAGTTAATAAAAAATAATATTTTCATGAAGGATATCACAGAGTTATAATAATTTTCTATCGCTAATTTTATTTCTGGAAGGCGGCTCTGGTCAATATGTTTCGTGTGTGATACGACATTGTGAACTTTGGAAAAGGCTTCGTTGAGTCTGTTAAATGTGATTTGAATTGTGCAAACTTCGTCTATGAGAAATGGGTTTCTTGTGAGTGCTTGTGTTTGTTTGACAATTGTCTCTGTGAGTTCTGTGTAAACATTTTCTTGAAGATATTTGTGACAGTGGTTACCTACGAAAGATCGACTGTGGTATGCTTGAGGTGTAATTCTATGCTTGTTGAGTATTGTGTCTAATGCAGAGGCTATTGGGCCTGACCTTGGTGTGAGATTTGCGTGTGAAAGGGAAGAAAGACGCTGCTCTATGTTTTCTATTGTCTGTGAGTGTCTGTGAATATCACTTTGTCCCTCACTAATACTAAGCAGCCCTCCTCAATTTGGTGTTTGTTTTTGAGTTCTTGTAACTGATGCCAGTGGGATCCATATGTTTTCACACTCTCACCCAAAGGCGTCAGAAACTCACTTTTTTGATTGGCTATTTGTGTGTCTAACATGTGTGCAGTGTCTTCCAACAGTTTGTGATGTTTTCAAACGATGCCGAGGCACTTCAGGCAAAGAAACTTTGAAAAACAGTCCTCTGTTTCTTGCCTTACGTTGAGGCCCAAAATGATCATAATTTCTCCTGATAATTGGTCACATTTAAATGTTCTGTCACCGTTTTTCTTGTTTTTTCGCGAAACACGCCAAAGGGTGGCACAGATTCGACATAAGTCATTAACGCATCGTATGTGACCATCACGGGAATGTTCCATGTTAAATAACAGTTACTGGATAAATTCTGAATTGTGACGGAAAAAAAGAAAAAAAAAAACATTAAAAATATATAGAACAAAAACGTTTGCACCAGATGAAATTTAGACCGTTTGAAAGTTCAACTTCTTAAGATTAAGAAAATGCAGATTTGAAAAAATTTAAATGGACCGATTGTTTAAAATTATCAATTTAATTTAATTAGTCGTGATTAGAGACACAAATCATGGCTGAAACACATACTAGATTTACACCTTGATCCCACTCACAAGAGCTGGTATAGAATTTCGAAATTATAACCGTCTTTTGTATGAGATGCAGAAGAAAACAAAGAGTGCAACAATGGTACTCCTACTACGAGTAGTTTTGGAGATAGAATGAGGTAAAAGAGACGGATTTCTTAGATTTTTCTGACTATTGCAGCGAATTCAGCGCAGCGCTGAGTGATACGCTTGAGCAAAGAGGACAGGTGGCTTTGATAGCTGATGGATGGCCTCGGCCGGTCAGTGCGGTAACAATATCTGACTCGCCTAAGTTGGTGATAGCCGGTGAGCAGCTCGGTGCTCGTCTCACAACTAAAATGCAACTTTCTGAGCAAAATGTGACGCCGTGTAGAGTACATTGATACTTTGGTAAAGAATGACACACTTAATACCTACAATATGCATTAAAAAGAAAAAATTTCTTAACATATCTAAGATCATACCTCTCCATTTGCATTTGCCAGAGCTATCAAATCCATTGTTGGTGACCACTCCATGAGGATAATTTCTGAAGCCACCTGTTTTTCATCTCTCAGCTTAAATCTCTTGATCTCCTCTGTCATTTTACAACGCTTATAAAACCTGTTCTTGGTGTTCTTAAGAGTGAACTGAAATGGGGATAAATGTATCTTATTTGTTCAAACAGAGGGATCAATTCAAACACTTGCGTACTTTCATGTCAAGCTTTGGACGCAACAACAATGAAATTGCATAAAAAATAGCACAAGCAAAAATAATTTCCACAGTGAAATCAGTATAAATAAATAGACATATCTCCATCCATACAAGAAGAAGAGTCTTGGAGTGCTATATTGAACCCATCTTGATGTATGGATGCAAGGTATAGACAATTCAGTTACAAAAGAAACTGGAGGCAGCAGAAATGTAGCTCCTTTGGATAATGCTACAAATCTCATAAACTGCAAAGAAATCAAACGAAACAATTTTTTGAGAGGCTGACACTACAAAATCACTCACATTTATCAAATACGTAAATGCCAGTCAAACTTTGTTAGCCATGTAATGAGATAAGAGAAAGTAGAACATCTTGTGACAACTGGAATGATTGAAGGAAAATGGAGCAGGGTAATCAAACCAGATACGATGTTGGATGAAATAAAAAGTGGCTAAATGTAGGCCGAGTGACAGAAGCACTAAAAGTGATAATGGAATGGATTGAGATGAGCGGCATCACCTATATATATTAAAGAGCAGAGCACTTGATTGATTGATTATTCAAGATAAAAAAAATTTTAACATTGATGTTGCACCAAAATAACTGAGAAAAGCATTCTCTCTTGTAGATCTCTACCTTGGACCAAAACAAATCCCTCTTAAAACTAGATCTAGTTTAGATTCATTAGATATAGATCTAGATTCTCTAGAACTCAATGATCTGATGGTTTTTTTTCTTGCAGTTCATTAATCATTTCAAGACCGTCTATCCCCATCAGAAAACCATTTCCCCATATACACATAGATCTAGATATTTTATATTCTAATATTAAATATACAGTCCCCAATCTCTCGGCAAAATAAAATAAAATATTGCAGTCAGTCAGATTGTCAATATTCTATTATTTTAACCTAAAAGCGAAAACGAAAGTACATCTAAACTGCTGAATTTGTTGGACTTTTCATAACAGACAGATACAGGGTTGCATAATACTTACTCTATATCCTAAGTCCAACGATATTATCGAAACCTCCTTCTATCTTAGTTCAAATTTGATTAGAAACTAGATCTTGGATATGATTTAATATACAATAAGTTTATCCAGAATTTGATTTGGCTACACCCGGCTACAAGTTGAAAATGTAAACAGGAAGTTTCTATAATTTTGAAGCCTGCGCAGTGCATTGCTTTACTTCAGCCAATACAAACTACCGTACCTGTTGTGTTAACCAATCAAACCTCATTCATGTAATCAAAGATGGCTCAGCGGTGAATTCAACACTATCATAAATCTGTCATTATCTGAGATTAGCCTATTTTATTTTTTTATTTTCTTTGTCTACTTACTGATAATAATAAATAATCTATTTGATAACTTCACCAAGGCAAGTTTGATCCTTTGATTGTATTCGTCTCAGCACACAATGGAGTCTTCAAGAAAGGCAACTTCTGATGGTGGTAAGTCTACACTTCAGCCTACAGGCTACACAATGAAGGCGGGGCAAGCCTGTCACTGACTGTGTAATGGCTCCCTCCTTCTGTGAATCCAATCGACCCGTTAGCATAATATTGTTTGGCGATCAAAATGTTATCTTTTTACGAGCAAAACAAAGCTGTGTACCACCTCTCCTTCAACATCTATACTGGTTACCACTTAATTAGGCTAAATCAGGCATTAATTTCGAATATAAGACTTGGATCCTTTGTGAAAAATTTCTTTTTAAATGGCACTGCTCCTAGATCTAGAATCTAGATCTAGATATTTGTTAATTATTGGATATTTTTGCACTTATGCTGTGGGCCCAACTTCTTTAAAAGCTTTAAAATTGTATGTTTCTTTATCAGTTTGATGCGTTGAACAAGAATATGGGTTTATTTGGCCCAAATAAACAATTTTCAAGATATATAACTTGTAAGCATTTTAAAAAAATTTTATGATGTTTGTCCCATTTCTGTATACCAATACGCTTTTGCCTGCTCCATTAAGACCTATTCTTGTCCCTGGCAGCTAGCCTCTAGCTACCGCAGTCCCAGGGCACGCATACAATTCCGAAACCAGGGGCACTACTTTCTGATTATGTAAATGAGGAGGTCTAATTGCGTAATTGCGAGGACTTTCCTTACCAAAATATGCATTAATCTAGGCAATGAAAAACTATGTAATTACAAGGAAGAGTTCCCTATGGGAATTAGGTTTATGTCTGCAAATTTACCAAATATTGTTTCTCCCCCTCTTTCTCTTAAACAATCACAGTCCCTTCACTCAAGTGGAAAAAACCTTTTGGATGTAAATTAAATTTAAAGGTCTAGAAATAGAACTAAAATATGGTGGGAGAGCTTTCAGTTCTGCAACATCGAAAATCTGAAACAGCCTACCATGACTGCTGAACGACTCAAGACTATTGAGACCTGACTTTTAAAAAACTACATACATTTGTTCCACCACTTCCTAGATTCTAGCTTAGTTTTAAAAATAGAATGTTAAACTAGGTACTTACGTGCATGAATGCTCAAATGGCAATTTTTCAGTTTCATGTTCTTCGTGAATGAGGATTTAGAATGTGAAAGCACCCAGACTAGTCTGAGAGGAATTTTTTAGGGAGGAAGCTCTGAAAATAATTTGTAACTGTTGCTAATATATTTGCCAAGTTTAATTTGGGATATTTTACTCTGCGTTTTATTAAAGGTAAATTCTTGAAAAATTTATTATTTATTTTTTTATTCATTGAGAAATCGGTGCATTTGAGAGTGTTATGAAAGTTCGTTTGTCCTTGTTGTTCTTTTTCATCAATACATGACTTAAGAGTCACTCTGCTAAATTGTAGAAGCTCAATTACATCATCTCTTTTTAAAACCCATATACAGTGGAAACCTCGAAAACCGAGGTCTGATTATTCGAATTTCTCATAAACCGAATTTTGCAGGATAGGTTATTTTTTCTCTCTCTGCCTTTGTTAGAATCGGACTCGTGTTTCAAAGTATTTCCGATTCGATTCTCTTCATTCGAAGTCGATACCACCTCATAAGGAATCACAAAATGCTACATGCATGTCTCAAGCAGCAAGCAATACTAATCACTGCCCAAGAAAGGCTGATCAGTGCACTAACAAATCAAGAAGGGAGCGCGTGCATTAACAATTAAGTGCCAATAGCAAATCTGTACTGATACTGATAGCAATGTGGGGCAGGGGAAGGGGAGGGTTGCTCGTTGCAGGCTCAGTACACACTCACTCAATGAGTCTAAGACTCTGAATTTCCCATTTTTATGATTTGAATATTCTTAATTTGAAGATTTAATCCATTCCCATACAATTCGAATTATGAGGTTTCCACTGTACACTTAATACCTTTCGTTAAGACTAAGTAATATAGCAAGAGATTAAGCCATAATGTAGGTTTCTATTTTAAATCACTCAGTATGTGTTTGTCAAAATAGCAAACAATTATTTTGCATTGCTTCACAAGCAAAACTTAAAATGACTCCTATTTGTCTCAAAATCTGTTATCATCTTGTACTTGTAGTTGTAGATAAATATATTATTGTTGGCTAATGTTACAGCCAAGTATGACATCTCACACTTTACTGTGAAGCCTAAACACATTTTGAAATTAAAAAATTGCCAACAGGAAAAGACATCTTGTCACTGCCTCATTTACCGATTGTAGATGTTATCTTTATGGCCCATCCATTTCAAGGGGGGCAATAAATCCTTAAGGCCTAAATATATAAATACTGTATTTTAGTATACTATCTTTTTATGTTGAAAGGGAGCATTGTTTTGTATGGTTTCCTCAACATCATCATAATCACAAAAAAAAAAATAAAAAATTATCAGGCAGTTTATCACTTTGTGTAATCTGTGTGTAAAACTTGACAGATATTTTAGCAATTTCTAATGGTTGGCCAGGTTTTGTCTATTTATGACAAAGCGCTCAATGTATACATGATACAAACTTGAATTTCGTGGTAATTATTAAAATAATGTAGGTAACATACAAAACGGGTGATCTCTCCAATTAATTTTTGTGTAAAATAAATTGTGGGTCAACTGTAAAAGGGAACTTTTGCACTTTCTAAATTTCAGCTTTTCAAATCAAACAGAAAAATCAAGGAATAGTACTGGTAAAGTAGCAGGAGCACAATTGTAACAAATTTCAAGACCTCATACTCATATTCATGATTTCTTGTCCTAGAATCATCATCCACCATTGAAACAGATTTAGATTATATTAAAGACAAAATCTGTTATAAAATGCACTGATTACTGTGATTGATACATGAATGTATGAGCTTAAAGTCGTAGCTGCAATTGGATATGGTAAAATTATTTCAAATTTACTCTAGATATAAATTTATATCAAATTTTTAGTGGAGCACAATCATTTTCAAAACAAAGAGAAGCTTGTAAGTGACATGCATAACTCTCACCAATTGTCATTCTTTTCAGTTTTCAGAAAAACTGAGATATGAATCAATCATGTGCCCTGCTCTTTAGTGTAGCCATTCATGGCCTTACATGTTTCAATCCCTCATCTCTAATAGTGCATCTGTCACACATCCTACATTTGGCCACTTTAGTCCATACATCTTTTCTCACTGTTTTCCTCAGCTTCGATCATTCCAGTTGTCACTGATGTCCTAGTTTCTCTCTTTTCATCACATGACCAAAAAAGGTTGCCTGCCGTTTGCTATATATATAGTTTACTAGTGATCTTATTGTCAGCTTCTCATAACAGATTTGTAGCATTTTCTGTAGGAACCACATTTCTGTGGCTTCCAGTTTCTTTTGCAGTTGTTTTGAAATTGTCCAGGTCTCGTATTCATATATCAAATTTGGTTCAATTCAATATAGCACTCCAGGGCTCTTCTTCTTGTGTAGATGGAGATGTATTTGTTTGTTAGTACTGATTTCATTCGCAAAATTTGTTTTTGCTTATGCTTTTCTTGAAGCAATTTCAGCTTAACTATGTTTGATATTAAGCAATGGTCGCAACAACGCTGAAATTGCACTAACTTACTAAGAATAGAAAAGTAATCAAGCAAAAAATCTGGAGTGATTTAGTTCATTGGGGGTCTGGAAGTCAAAAGCTCCATATTTTGTCCTTCTTTTATCAAAACCTTCAAGTTGCATTGTTAAATGATGCTATATAAAGTGACCAAAGCTTTTGAATTTGATGGTGCTGGTTAAAATTTTTAAAAACTAATCAAATAATATCAACAATAATTGCATACTTTAACTGTTAGTGCTAGATTGCTTATTATTTCTATTATATTAGACAATCATATCACTCCCAACATTGAAGATATGCCTTAAATGAATGAAATACTCATGGTTCGCATCAACAGAGGATCTGCTCTACAAATCTACAACATAAGGCGTGTAACGTGCAGGTCTTTTAAGGACATTTCTCCTAAGTATCTATATCAGACATGAACCTTAAATAAATGTTACCTCTGTGTTCATCCTGTTTGATGAATCATAGAAGAAAGTACACACTACATACATGTATTAATTCTTGAAGATGAAATTTATCCCAACTTTCTACCAAAGAATCTTAATTCTTATTAATGATGCAGGCTTCCAGTGAAACTCAAGACAGAGAATTTTAACAAAATATAACTAACTGCTAATGTATACATCTCATTTTTATTTGTAGTTCTTAAAGCAGCTGACAACTTTTAAGGTCCTAACACTCTTTTACAGTTACAGTATTTAATGTCTTAAATTTCGACTTAACACGTCATATTTGCAGTATTTTGTTCACATAGCTTTTGAACTTATCAAAAAAATGTTTTAATATATTTCTGAACGATCCGCTGCCAAATGTCCTAAGTAATCAAAGTTGAAAATTTCTTTAGGGAACACACAACATGCAACCTAGGAATTTGACCTTCTGCTAAGCAGAAAGCACTGAGCTTAACGTCAGGGTTAAATGATAATGAAGAAAAATATTTATATAAGTAGTTTTATTACGTTTGTATAAAGGCTTAAGTAGTAAGCAAGGCGAATTTTTCAGGCATTAAAATTTTTCAGATATTTAAAAATAAGGTACAAATCATTCAATATTGGTATTCGCTTCAGTATCAGAGTGTTTGATATAAACTGGCTTCAAACGAAGCACATAAGACATTTATGTAATGAGAAATGACTCCAATGTGTATCTTAATAAAACAAATATCTTATCGAACAGATTTCAATAAAGTTGGGAAGTGCAATTGACAGTTTTTACCACTTAAGTACATGTAGTTTCTACGACACAACAATGTTATGAACGTCCTGTAGACAATGCTCTTCATACAGCTAACCAGGCTATCATTATCACTCAGGTTCAACAAATCAGTTCTTGTAGCACCACTACATAATTGATAGTCTCGCTGATGATACAGTGCAGCTGTTCAAATCACAACCCATACAGCTATACATGTATTGAGTTAACAATAACATTTAGGGTACTTTGTTGACAACGACGACAACAAGGCTATGACCACAAGAGTTGTTCAAAACGGAAACTAAGTACTAGTCTGTCGGTAGTGCCTAGTCTCAGACATCAAACGTTTAGAGCACTGATTTTCTTTAAAGTTAGTCTCATTGAGCAATGATTATGAAGCAACTGGAGACAAATTACTCGTACTGCAGATAGATCCGCCTCAGTAGAAAGTATCTAAGCATTACATTTGTTACGAACTAAATGAACTGAAATATTCCATTTACGAATGACGGTTCGGCTGACTGTAGCCTATATTATGATTATTTGTTAAGAAACATTCTTTAACAGTTGCTTAGATGAACTTTGAAATGTATCTGCATGTAATTATATTCTTTACAGTATACTCATCTGAGAAAAAGAGTTCAAGACTTTGACAAGGGGATCTTTTATGATCTCGACCAGGATTTCTAGTCCAACTAAAGGCAAAAAGCTTGTACTTTAAAAGGAAACTTTGAATTTAAAGGTTATTAATAGTTACAGCGCGTTGCTAGAATCAAATGCCGAAGATCTCACTCTGCAATTTGTCTGCATTCATGGAGAGATTTGTACCGGGTCTGTTATTGCATCGAGCTGTTCCCAGATATTGATTAGGAAGTAGAGGTGGTCAGAGGATTGACAGGAGAAAATGCTTCACATATTTTTGGTAGAGCCCATAGTTTAATTTCCATAATTTTAACTCAAAATATTAGTGCAGTGACCTTCAAAATTAAAAGAAAGTACTGCTAACAGCAAAGCAAAACTTATCACGTTTACCCACGCGGCCATCGTTTCGCGAGCATGATGTTAATCGTTGAGATGAAAATTGGGGAGAGAGTTTGTTCCCCTTCGGCTTTCCCGATCCCATGCAGGAGAAAACTGTAAAGAAATTAACGTTGAATGACATAGGCAAAAGTCGGTTACTGCGTGACATCCAGATATAGTACCGGTATAGAAATCTTTTTATAAGAAAAGAATATGTATAATTAAGTAAAAAAAAAAAAAAAACCAAAACAATTAGCAAATATAGTTTTAAAAGCACAATTCTAAAATCAGTTTCTGTTTCAGGAACAGCATAATTGTCACGCAAAATTTTTGATATTTAGATGTATAATAATGTAGGCAAACTTTGAACTGCAAAGATCTTTTACTCCATAGCATTGACAATAATTTATTTCAAAATTGTTTATGTAGATTTTTGCTGTTACTATGTTACCTTTGCTTGGCTTCTTGGAATGTCCTTGGTCCTGTTTAATGTCTTTGTCCCCTATTTTCCTGTCCAAAAAAAAAAAAAAAACAAACTTGGGCGATTCTCCCCTTAAACTGACGATTTAGCAACAGTTCTCTATTGTTGAATGTTGAATGCTTCAAGAATGCGATATTAATATTTAAGTTTGTCTTTGTAACTAAACTTGGAATTTACAAAGCAAGATGAGAATTGGTATCTGAGAACATAATTCTTGGTGTACAGTGAAAGGACTCATTGTTTCTCACCAATGCTTTTCACACTTAATATTCTGAAAATCGTATTTATCATGCATTTGAGTGTGTCCACTCGAAACTACAATGACGGGTTTTGTCGAAATAAAAGTGTGAGCTTTTTTTCCTCATCGCATAGTCTCTGGTATTTCTAGTCGCTTTTGGTTTCCATAATTTCTTTACTATTGTGCTAACTTAATCACAGTCGTGCTGCGGCACATCATTTTCTTAAAAAAAAAATGACCCTATATAAATTCAGAAATTGCTCAATGGTGTTTAAAAAAAAAATGAACAGGCTCAAAATCAGATTCTTAACAAGAAAAAAACACGTGTCAAAATTCCAACAGGGCTCATATGAAAACATAACGCCTCACCTTTAAGTTATATTGGAACAGAACATTAATTTGCAATGTTTTAACTTAAATGCTAAAAAGGAAAAAAAAATTTGTCATCTCTGCATACGTTTGTGGATTATTATTGTTTTTTTTATTGTCATTCTTTTAAAACTAAACAGATAGGAGACGCAATTTAATTAAGAACAATTCATAGGTGCCTTTCTTTACTGAATTTAGATAAAGTAAAATAATTAAATTCGTTATTGCACTATCGTTCCAATTTCTGCTTCGCTCTTACCAAAATCAGTACATACATGTATTGCATGTCAACGTTGTTGTAGAAAGTCCATCTTCGTTGGAAGTTTGGTGCATGTGGTTATTTGTTAGCATTGATTTCACTCTTTTTTTGCTTGTGCTATGCTCAATGCAATTTTAGTGTTGTTGCGTTCATCACTTGATATTAAAGTACCCAAGATTCGAATTGATCCCTTTGGTTGAGTTTATTCCTATTAACAAAGACGTTAATCTTTGGACACTGATTGTTTCGACTGAAGACTATTACTTCTGCCTTTTTGCTTTTCAATTCTAATCCTTTCGTACTGCTTTCTTCTTCAAGATGTCTAATAATTGTTGCAAGTCTTCTTTATTTTCTGCAGTGTCATCAGCGTATTACGAGTTGTTTACGTTGTCCTTCTACTTTAATTCCTTGATATTCTTCTAGGTTTCGCATAATAGTTCACTGTTAGTGAGAGAAAAGGTCTGGGGAAAGCACAAATCCTAGTCTGGAACTACGTTTTATTTTTTGTAATGGGCTGATTTCCTTCATCAACTCGTATTGCTGTTGTTTGTTCCAAGTAGGCCTACATGTTTTTGATCCTTCTTAGGTCTTATTCCATCTATCTGCAATTGTGCTTGTTGTGTGATTGTCTCATTATGTCGTACTCTGTCAAATGCTTTGGTGTAGTCAATAAAGCACAAATATACATCTTTTTGTACTTCCAGAGCTCGTTCAATTATAATTCGAAAGATGTAGATTGCATTTGTTGCAACTTTTTCCTCCACAAAACCAGACTGTTTATCTGCTATTTCTGGTTTAATTTTATTTCTGATTTAAAAAAAAAAAGTATTATGGTGATATAACGCCCATGGCCCATAAGACGGGTCGTTCTGTGCAATTCAAACTCTTTAGCCCCTGGTTTCTTTGGCAGTGAATGTAGATTTGGAGATCGCCGGTACTGGTAGAATCTGAAATCATAGATTTCGTTGAGTAATGTTGTGATCTTATCAATTTCATATAGTCTTCGAGTGCTTTTAAAAGCTCCACTCATATACTGATATATTTGGTGCAGCTAGATGCTGAAAGAAGAAAAAAAGCAACTTATATTCATGCAAAAGTTTATCAATTGTTTGGCATTCTGTAAAACTGCATTGGTTGCGATCATCATGAGTTTACCCCTTATCAGAGTTTTCTGATGGACTAAGTTGTTCTTTTTTCAGTGACAATGCAAGTCTACTCAAAGCGACAACAGCTTACTTAAATACACGCGGAGAAAAAAGCCCAGCATCTTTACTTCTTTTCATTTTCAATCCTTAATTATACATACACTTCAAACATTTAGCATATTTTGCATGGCGTTTCGCGCTTGAATTTGTAATTTATAAAAAATTTTTTAGTCATAGATTTCCTTTTAACTGATAATTATACTTATACAGCGTACAGTTGTGAATTATTGTTAGAAGTGGTAAGAGGCAATGGGTTGTCGTGCGATTACAATTGTGTAATTATTTTGCATTCCTCCGAAAGAGATTTAAATCAAAAAAAAAAAAAAAAAAAAAGAAAGAAAGAAAAACCTAAATGCTCCAGAATTTTAAAATACATGTATCTTTAAGTAGGATGTCTTTAATCAAGCAACAATAACAACAAAAAATTTCTTCAACTTATTAGTTTGTATTGCCTGTGATAAGAAGTACATTTGGCCATTAAGCTATGATAGTTAAAATACTACTAAACTATACATTCCTCCTCTTCGGTGCTTCAACAAGAAATGTGAGAAATTGAATTAGCCTATTTTATTGAAATCAGATTGTAAATGGAAAATACCACTCTCACAAATGCTTTCTGGTTTTGGCTTTTTTTTTTTTTTAATTTCATTTAATTTTTCTTTGTGTTCTTTAATTCGGCTCAAACTATTCTTAACTATTTTTTTTTAATTAACATCTTCGTGATGTGTTGCAATTAGCGGAAACTCACACCGCCTCCTCTCTCTCTTCCTGTCTCTCTGTGTCTTTGAACATATTGAGTGCAGTCTTCATTTTCCTTCTCACATTTTCTCTCTCTCTCTCTCTCTCTCTCTCTCTCTCTCTCTCTCTCTCTCTCAACATATCGAGGACATAGTTTCAAATCTCTCTCTCCCTCTCTCTCTCTGAACATATCGAGGACATAGTTTCAAATCTCTCTCTCTCTCTCTCTCTCTCTCTCTCTCTCTCTCTCTCTCTCTCTCTCTGAACGTATTAGATACATAGTTTCCGGTTTCTGTCGGTCTCACAAGTATCATGCGGAGCTTGTCCATCACGGCAGAGCCATGAAGTTTAGCGAACATCAATCCACAGCGTTCGTGGTCAATAAAGGGCGGGGCCAACGTGCTGAGCGAGGTATTCGCCCCGCCCCTCTGCCCGATTGCGCAGGTTCTCGCGACGGGTGTGGCTCAGGGTGCTTCGCTATTTTTACCTGAGCATACGGCCATTCACGGAACCCATTGTTACCGCTTGACGTAAGAGGGGAGGCAGTGTTATAAGAGTCGACTGGGCGATCAGCTGGTCATTCGAAACTTCGATCATCCTCATATCCATGCGCTTCAGCCTGTTTTACCTACGTGACTTTATCAACGTGTTGTAGTAGTCAATTCGATTTACTCAAGTTCATAGTCATATTCTCCACCTGTTGCATGTCTCACCCACTTTCTGGCAGTGTCCCATGTAATAGATCTGTGGTTTTTCAACCTTCATTCCGTGGATTATTGAAGATTGTATCCTCAAGTGGATGTTACTTTCGTTACCTTCCACGCTGTGTTCTTAATTGCTCATAGCATCGGATATTTTTCTTCCAAATAATTTCGGGGATAAGAAACTATTTTGCTAGTGGATTACAGAAATCTCGACGTGAACACCGCACTGCTTACTGACTAGACGTTCATGCAATAAGGAACTCGGCTTAATACGGTAAGGTTTTTGGTATAAAAATGTGATCACATACAAAAATGGTTATCTAAAAACTGTTGGTAAAATTTTATGTCTTGCCATTGGCTTGTTGAAGTTCAGTCAAATCTGAAATGGAAGGCTCCTCTCTCTCTCTCTCTCTCTCTCTCTCTCTCTCTCTCTCTCTCTCTCTCTCTCTCTCTCTCTCTCTCTCTTTCCCCCCCTCGATTCCTTCAGGCCTCATCGTTGCCGCCAAAACTTATAGTTATACATACCTTTCTTTCCAATGTAGATGTCTGATATCACTAAAAAGTACATGTATATAGAACATTGTCAATTCCGTAACACATGGAGAACTTAAAAATTCTTTTGAGGTGTCCATGGCTTTGCTAGAAAGCATTTGTTTTGAACACTCAGAAAAATTCAAGTCGCGGGGTTGAATCCCTCAATTATCGTGGAAGAGTTTGCAGTCTCAACCAACCAGCCTTTACATTTTTTTACCTTCGAAAATTCTGTGAGATATTTTGTTATGGATTGATAGATAAGTTGTTTCCAGAAACTTCTTTTGTGTCAACCTTGTTTTTTTTTCCCTCGAGCGGTAAGATCGCATCCATGACTAAGTTAACTCGAGAATCATTAATTTTGTATTTATAACTTCAGCCTTTAATTCCTCGGTCCACTTATTTTTAAATCAGTGACCAGGAAAGAATTTTAAGCTTCATACTTACATGGATCTTTTGTTCAGATGGCGTATTAGAATAGATTGTTTTATTGCTATTTTGACATATTGACGACCTGTGCAGTCTAATTTATGACATCATAACATCCGTGGTTTTTTATTGTTTTTTATGGGTTTTTTTTAAATAGCTGGACCTAGATCTAGATAAGTTATCTTTTCCTTGTAGACAATTTTTTCCATTTCGTGCTGTTCATGTGTTGTAATATTAAGTGGCTGTTTAAGACATGTCGTCTATTCCTACACAATTTTTTACTATTATTGATCACGGTATTGACATCAAGCCCCAACTGCGTCTGAAGCTTTCATTGAAAGTTTCAGAATTTTGATGGTCATTGTATCAGATCCGTTATAAATGAAGTTTCCAAAACATTGGTTGAGATCTAGCTTTGAAAAACTCCAGGGGAAGGGGAGTTGGGGATGGTAACTCCTACAAAAGACCGCTACACATGTGATTGTTCCCTCTCTATTGTAACGAACAATTGCGCCCTTTGGTCACTTGGGCATAAGTGGACCTCTTAGATCTCTACGCTCCGCTGGCAACAACAAGAGGAGTCGTCGTAAGACTTCATGGATGCAAGATGTAACCACAGCACACTCTTCTTACATACATCCGCTGGTCGCGCATCCTTGGTGTGTAATCATTTCTTCCTCTTTGTATTGCTTGGCCGTTATTTTACTGTGCGTGTGTGTCTTAATTAAGATTATAACATCGGCCCCTATGATTTCATATCGGTTTTTGGTGCATCATGAATTTAAAAATATTTTTGAATTAAGAGTCAAATAAATGTATTGGTACTTTGAAGTTTTAGTCGCTGCAGAAATTATTTTGGAGCACTGATAGCGAGAATAATTTGGAAATCATGACTATGTCTTCGATAACGTTTTTGGTTAAAAAAAAAGTACATCTATTTCGCATCCATATCGTTGGTTGTAATAGTTTAAATATGAATGTTGGAATAAAATCAACTACGTGTATACATGTTTCGTACCAGCAACAAGCGTAAGCCAGTGTGGTTCTTCATGTAACCCAACTGGACATTCCTGAAACTCGTTATCAAGGCTGGCTTGCTAGGTGCTCCCCTGCCGAGGAGAGTGCTCTGGCACATCAGCGATGCATCATCTATCAGGATAACGCTGCTCCTCGGGGAACCTCTCTTTGCCATTTCCCCCAGGGCATTTGGTCTATCTCTCCTTTCTGTACCCCTTAGTTATCCTGTACCAAGGCTGGGGTTTTCTGTTCCTTCGCCCCCTTCCCCCCACACACACCCTCTTGCCGCTCTGACCATTACCTACTTATCGATACAGTAGGAGGGCCCCTCCTGGGGTTTTTGTCAAGACAGAAATCGACTGTTAGCTTGATGTTTGCCTGGTCCCTGTCCAACTGTTGGTGCGTCTGGACTACACAGCACTTCCGCTTTTTTTTCTTTCATTTCAATCAGTCCATTGTTCATGGGGAAGGTAACCAAGTCCGGTGGTTGTGAACTCTCCTAGTTCTACCTTTTCCCTTCCCCACTCACTCTCTCTCTCTCTCTCTCTCTCCCTCCCCCTCTCTCCTTTCGGTGCAATCTACTCCATAATTATCACAAAGTAATATTATATAAGTTCTTTTTTGCATAGCACGTGGGCGTACTTTGCATAATTTGGCAACTTATGCAAATAACATAGTATAGAAAAAAGAACGTGCTTACTCTTAATATTTTTCCTATGGCTTCATCGGTTAGTGGTTAACCAATATGTAAAACATGAATCCAGTGAACTCAGAAATTGGATAATTGAGAATTTTAATGTTCTTGGAAACAGCCATGTCAACTTACCAATTATAAAGAAGAAGTTTAGATTACATTTCCATTTACTTTGAAATTAAAAATATGTGCCATTCGTCTATTGTCATACATTCCTTAAATGTTGTTTTTTCTCCTTCCATGTATAGTTTTTCCTCTTCCTTTTTTTTCGAAAGAATGATTGGGTGGTTCTCTTGCCTCTTGTAAAATTGCAGTGGTTTAGGTATCGGTCAGGAGGGCAGATATACTAATCTAACAAAAATAGTTTGCAACTAGCATCGGAGCAACGTAGAGAACCGACCACACGAAACTTAAGGAAGATTAAAAGACAGGATACATTACCAAATGCAACATTTGAGTACAAGTAAAATTTTACTCCAGATCTGATTTAAGTCTTAAAATAATTCGAGACCCAATCCGTCAATGGTTTAACTCTTGGCGCTTATCTCCCATTTGGATAAAGGTGCATGAGAACAGTTGATTTCACATGAGGATACTTGAATTTAATAGAACTATTTACACAAAGATGAAAGCCCCGATAATCGTTTATAATGGAATTGAATTGTCATACTTATCCATCAATCAATCCATCAATAATCTTATTCATGAACTTGCCACACTCTGTTTCCTAGGTTACGATGAAGATGACGTGTTTTGCAATTTGACACTTATTTCCTAATCTAAGTCGAGCTGTCATTATCAATTACCAATCAACCGAAGCGCGAACAGGTTTTATTTCGGAAATTGGATTCTCCGATCATATGTCTCAACGTTCCAGAGCCCTTCCTCGCCTGTATATTTTTAAACTAAGATTGTGGTAAGAAATTTACATTTCAATCCTTTGAAAGTTTTTAAACTGGTTATCCTGGCTCCCGGTTTCTTTTCAGACGCCGCGTTACTGTCTAGGATGGACAACTTGAGCAGGAGACAGTGGGATTACCTGGAGGATAAGTACATCTCGCGCACACAGAAATGCGTGCCGGACAAATTTCATGAGATGTGCCACATGCATCTGGCCTTCCTGCTTGATTTGAGCGGAGACAAGCTGGAGAGGCTCCTCGCCCCAGAAGACGATTGCCAGAGCAAACGAAAACTTGTTTTAGGCAACGCCGTCAACGTATTCAAGAAAAAAGGTGTGTGTGGTTTTTTTTTCTGGCTTTGGTGCTTGTTAAAGGAATGTTTGGGTGGAGGGTGCCTGACTTGTTATGACTTCTGTTTTCTAGTTTTCCAAAGAATATGCTGCATCTTTGTTTTATTGACTGGCCACAACATGGGAATAGACTCAGCTTAGCACTAATGTTATTAATGTATTACCCCACGCTACATTTGCTTCTTCTTCTTTCTGCTTTAATGTCATACCATTCTTGATTTTGGATGCCTCTAGGGAAGGTTTTGTCTTAAGCAGTGCGTCTCATAACCCACAGTATGTTTCATAGCCGGGATCCAACTATGAGTGTCATTAAAATATGTTTTGAGTTCGGCAACCTATAAAAAGAATCTTGAAAGGTTTTGCCTCATTGCCAGACACATCTATTGCTACACGTGCTGGCTTTCAGCTTGTTAAGCTGTGCCCGTCACCCCACCGTTGTGGCGCGCATAATCCCGGGCCATCTTGTCATACCCTGTGGCCTTTCTTGGAGGAGATCGAGTTTCATTCGCACATCCTCTTATTTTCAAAATAAAAAGCCTTGTAGTAAAGCTCACTGACAATAGGCTTTGTCACCTTCTCAGAGTCATCCATGCCGATCAAACGAAGTAAGAGGCTTAATGTTTTGTGCCGACAGATGGCCACAGTCGCCACGCGTGGCCAACATCTGGGGAAGGTGAGCCCCGAGGGTATCACTCTCTCCGGACCCACACCTCGTCACTGGTTTTGCAATATTTTGATTCGTCCGATTTCCCGCTGTACTTCTAGGCGTTCAGTTCAGATGTGTTGTCAAAATAGGGAAAAAAAACACGCGTTGCAAGTGAAGTGAGTTTTGATCATCTTTGGTCTGGACAATGTAGTTAGGTATGTTGAATAGATTTTTTCTCCTTTCTTTATCTTATGCATCTTGTATAACAATACCCAGGATGGTGATCTCTCTCTCTCTCTCTCTCTCTCTCTTTCTCTCTCTCTCTCTCTCTCTCTTTCTCTCTCTCCCTCTCTCTCTCCCTCCCTCTTCTCCTCTCTCTTCCTCCCCCCTCTCTCTGCCCTCTTTCCAGTATAAAGATATTCATTGGTCTTTATATTTGGTTTTCAATTACATTCCTATATGGAAGTCATTTTTCCGGAATTTGCTTCTCTGTTTCTCGATCATGGCATGCAACTCTTATCTCTTATTCGCCGTAAGTCTAATTTATTACTCTTCTCCGCGTCTATTTTTGTTTTTTTTTGTTTATCTCAATGTCTGATTTCTTCTTCCCTTCTCCATACATTTTGTCCTCTTCCCTCATTCTTGCAACATTTGTATTTTCGCCTTAAAAAAGCACTTCCTTTACGAGCGATTAGGTTCTGCACATTGTTTTTGTTACAAACAGAACCTTCATGCCGTGGACTTTTTCCCGTTGGCTATTGGACAGCAAGAAGACAATTGTAATTTAACGTCTTCTTTTTTTCTCGATTCTTCTCTCCTTTAGAAAAGCCCCCAACTGGCCTGTTCGGAGCGCCCATCACCGACGAGGGTGTGAGTCTTATGCTGCCTCTTATCCGATTCTTGAAGTCTGAACAACGTGAGTATCCAGCCTCGGGGCCCTAGCTTTGAAACCGTTGTACCCACTGCACAATATTACCATTAAGATAACATAAGATAAGATAATGCTTAATTTAACTTAGGAAAGCTAAACAATGAATTGCTCTTGAATATGAGACATAAGAGGTTTGATTAGCTATGGGGATATTTACTACAATCTGTCGCCCTTCCACTTTCCTTTATCTCTATCTTGTTCTCTCTGTTGCTGTATATGAGTAATTCTGTCTGACTGTCTCCCTTCTCTTCAAATTGTTTCTTACTTTCCTCTGTCGTTATATATCTATGCTCTCAGTTTTATGGGTTCCAATTCTTTTGAACAACGTGCTTTTCTTTAATATCTTTCGGCATAAAGATGTTTGCATGGAAGGCTTGTTTCGCAAACCTGGCAATCGCACACGTATGAATACCTTGCGGGAAGCCCTCAACCTGCACGGCACTGCCACCCGCTTGGATCCAGAGGTGTACTCTTCATATGATGTGGCTTGCCTCCTCAAAGAGTTCCTGCGGGAACTACCAGAACCTTTGCTCACAGATAAACATATGGAGGCTCACAGACAGATTCAAGGTAACATGATAATCAGGTGTCTTTCATGAATAAGTTGATTGCTTTGCTGGATTTTTTTTTAACCCACATTGATTGAAAACTTTTAACAAATTAATGGCTAATCATTGGGGATTATCAGCTGCCTCACTGCCTACAGTCAACTGTAAATGGGTTGAGCTCAAGGAAGTAGAACCATTAAAAATCTCATTATATAAAAAAAGAAACTTTTAGCACCCTTTTCCTGTCGTTTCTTAAGTTCAGATTTTACTTTTACTACAATTTATGTCAACAGCTCAATAATCACATCAGTCAGCCGGTGGATTCGGCAATGATTTGCAATTGATTTTTATTGTTCCGATTCTTTGGATGACAAACCATTAATTTCCATTTTTTTTTCTTTTTTTGACTGTTTGTTTGAGAGAGGTAACAGTCTTTGGCACAGAAATATTTGAATACTCCTAGATCATGATATATTCAGGAATCATTTTTTTTATGCTTGAGTGAAACATCAAGTTAAATCAATTTTCTGAAATTTCTCAATACAGAAATGGGCAAACATGCCAGCACCTTAGAAGAATTGACACGTTTTGCCAAGAAGAAGTTGTCAGCTCTGCAGTTGCTGATGCTGCTGATGCCAAGTCCTGCGCGCAAGATAACTTTGCAAGTGCTGTGCCTGCTGCAGCAAGTGTCAGACTGCGAAGAGACCAAGATGACACCAACAACACTAGGCACCATCTTTGCTCCTATTTTCTTCCTCAACCGCAAATTGGATGCTCAAGACATGTGTACGGCTGTGAGCAAGGCGGAACCCTCGCTGGCTTTCATGATTGAGCATGCACACCTGCTGTTCAAGGTGAGCCATCCCTATAATTATTTCACTTCCTTTTTTACATATGTTTTCCTGTCTAAAATTAATGATTTTGTTTTTGTTACCCTGATCTACTCTTTTCTTTTTTTGTGTTCTCCTTTTTTTTTTTTGATTGAGTTCTTCCTCTTTATATCTCTCTCTTTCTTTTTACACTCACTTTGTCTGTCAATTTGCTCTCTTGCTCTCTCATTCTCTCTCTCTCACACACACATTCTTTCTTTCCAGATTTTTCCCTTTTGCAGTTTATTATCTTTTTAGCCTTTCCTTTCTTTTTTTTTCTACTTGTGTCTCTTGTTTAGTCCAAATGTTGAAATTTGTAGCAATACTTGTGATTGGATCAATTATGTGACGTGTATATTTATTGTTTTATGCATCATTTGGATGGTTTTCTTATTTTCACCTAAGCAAAGCCCAGAGAAAATATGAATATATGAAATATCAAAGCTTGTGAATATAAAATTTGGGCCAGTAACTCAATTGAACTAAAGTTGTAGTTAAGTTTAACATTATTTTATTCTTTACAAATTATAAAACCCTTCTTAGCGCCCAAGTTAAACTGTTAATATTTTTTTCAGCTCACATTATGGCTCTCAATCTGTTATGCAAAAAGCATTCAATACTTAATGTTTGGCAGGAATATGTTAATTAAAGATGAGTAAATTAATTATGCCCAAAACCATAAAGATAGCTTTCATGCATGAAAATCGGAGATTGGTGAAATAAGACTGTTTTATGCATCCTTTACAATTCTGGCAATGAGCACAATTATGACTGCCAAACAGTGTTAAATTGTCAGCATTTCCTCCACACTTAATTCCCAACCAACCGATTGCCCAGCGAAGAGAAGAACCCACTGGTTTTGACTCAAGACGCTTCCTATTTTTGGCCATGATTTTGTCTGACATGTGCCTACTGCACAGACATTGACTTAAATACTGAAGCACACAATTAAGTCACGAAGACATATGCATAAGCCAATCAGTTGTACTTTAACTTTACAAAACACTCATAGATGATTTTGTTATCGAATTTCATATTCAACTATCGCAAAATTATTTTGACAACTTTGTATGATCGTTAAAAAGATGTTTGACGGACCTTTCAATTAAATATGGCTGCACCGTTACTGAGCTAGCCATGTGCGTTGTGAAGATTTTTTCCCCCTTCTGAAGCCAAAATGCATTTGTGTGCAGGCAGAGGCGACCCCTATTAGAATGACTTTGATAAATACTTGTATGAATTTTTTTTTTAAATTCTCTCAAATGCCACAAATGAATAGATTAAAAACAAACAAACAAACAAACATCCTTGTCATTAAGACGAAATAGGCTTGATTGGACCAATAGCCTTGCCAAACGGTGTTGGGGGATCAATGCAATGCTTAATGTCTGTAACTCAGATCTGGTTATAACTTATTCAAGATAGCAGAAGATATACCTGGTAGCGAGTTAGCCTCTAGGTGTCAAGGCGTAACAATTGGGTTTGCCCCCCTCGCTGCCTGAGGCAAATGTCACAGACTTCTGGCGATTTGGACTCGACAGACGGGATTCCGTATCTCAAAGTGTGAAATTCGTTATCAAATCCAAGTTTGTGAGCTTGCGCTTTCGCGCTTTCTTTCTATCTGTCTCTGCCTGTCTCTCTATCTCTTTCTCTCTGTATCTGTCTGTCTCTCTTTCTCTCTCTCTCTCTCTTTCTCTATCTCTCTCTCTAGCTCAGTCTCTGTGTCAGTCTATCCCTCCCCTTCCTTCTCTCTCTCTCTCTCTTTCATTCTCTCTCTCTCCCCACACACACACCTTTCTCTTCCTTCATGCACAGGTAAACTAGGGCAATTATAGGGTCAGATCTATACCGTTCCCAGGTCAGTTAAGTAGACTAGCGTCAATTCGACCAGCCAGGGCATGACAGAGGCAATCAGGATGACTGATAATGTCCTGCGGCTGTAATCGCCGCATAATTGCTTCTGGGACCCACATCAGTCTTGTCTTGGGCTCACTTCGGCGTGGAGGACCCAACTCAAGTGAATTGTAGGGCCTAGGCGACGGCCAGAGACGGCCAGATTACTGGTGTCATACTCAACAATAGCTAGAGAGATAACTTCTTCATGTCTTAGATAAGGGTCCAGGAGATATTCCTCACACTATTCTCTTCTGCCTCACTCTTTCTCTCTTTGCCCCATCCTTCTGGTTCTCATGTCTGTTAAGTTGCCTCTTTTTGTTTCTTTTTAGAATATACTCAATGAGTGAAAGAAGTTTTTAGATCTATCAAACTGCCTCGCTATTGAGGGGGCAAAACTATATATCGAAATGCATGTCACTCACATACTGGTGTTCTCAATAGTGTTCCTCTTCACCGTTTCTCTTTGTCTTCATTTCCTATAAAGAAAATAAATCTCGATAAAATGTATATTTTTTTTTCATAATGTATGTCATAAACGAGGGAGAATACCACTGCGCCTGAGATTCTAGAGGACTGAAAATAAAGATCCCGATCACAATAGGCTTGCTATGGTGTTTTACGGCAAGGTGTCTCGAATTTTTCACATCTAAATATTTTTCGGACAATTATTGTTAGTGTTGGGCAGGGCAACCAATCAGATGGACCTCAAGACTCCTGCTAGCTCTGCACTCCATTAAATAAGTACATCTTATGATCCACAATGTCTTAAACGCTGAACTTTAAGAGGTTTTATTTCTTTAAAGCAATATGTCATCGACTATGAAGATAACTATGAAAACTGACCATATAAAAACAAAATACTGTCCTTTAGCGAAATGAATTAATTGTCCCTGCTAGAAAACACTTAAATTTATCCATAATTTTATCTCAAAATTAAATCATTATTCATCACAATATGTTCCTTATTTAGCCTTTAAAATGAAATGAGCCAACAAGCCTCCCTGCTTTCTTTGCTCAAAACTTAACAGAGTGGAATTATGTTTTGTAGTTGTATTTAAAATATGGGGTAAATTTATCTTACAATAAACTTCTTTATGGTGCAATGCCTTATTTTTTTCCTCTTCCTTATTTATTAAATTTGCAGGCACCAGTGGAGCTTGTGGTTGATTTGGCAAATTACTGGAACAGCTTAAAGACTGGATCTCCACTCTCATCAGAAGTCTCCACCAACAGGAAAATAAAGGTAGAGTGTTTGAAAAGAAAAATCTCCTTTTTTATCCATTAAATACCATATGCTTTGTATTCCTGTCTCTATCATAGAAATTGCTTTTTACCTACAATATTCATGATGATATGTTGGACTGGTTTAATATAGAGTCAGATGTTTGACTATTTCTTAAATATAGTGCTTTTTCGTTCTTTTCTACGAGTAAAGCAAATTTTGTTATAACCAATGCATGCCTTTGTTTAAAGCTATTCTTTCCTTGTGTTGTTTCGACTTTGGTCTTGTTTATATTTACATGCAATAAAAGTTATTTCTTTGCTTTTTGTAGAAATCCATCAGTGGACGGACTCTCAACACAAACATTTGCTATGTGGACCGTGAGGCATCGCGCTGTGAAGATGTGGCTAGCAACACACAAGCAGAGCTGGACCGGTTGTTTGCCCACGTCAGTTCCCTGCCAGACACACCACACAATATGAAAATCAAGAAACAGCTGCTGAAGGCCACAACCACCCCAACACCATCATCCTCTAGCAAGCGACATGTCCGTAGCAGATCTATTGGAGCTTCTATAAGGGTATGGATTCACTAATTCAGTTATATCTTTGGTGGGATGGGATGCAACTGATAGCGACATTAATTTTTTTAATTAAAGATTAGGTAGGGTCAAACTTTTTTTCTTTTTCTTTTGTTGTAAGAGGATCTTATATAGAGGCTCACTTACCTATGTGACCAGATTGTTTGGAAGTTCATTGAACATAAAAAAAAAGAATTATAATCATGCATTCCATTTAATGTGAGCCCTCATTTGTTTATAACCTAGAGATGTTTATACTATTTCTGTACTTTCAGAGGCAAAAGTTTCCTTTGAAATTTGAATATGAGTTTGTTATTTACTTTTCGCATGAAAGTTATGTCATTTTTAAAATGTCTTGCATTATGTTTAGAAGCGACTGCCAGCTCTGGGTCGCTCCAGAAACAAAAAGGAGGTTTCAAGATTGAATGGGTCCTCAATTTCATCATCATCCTCCAGTTCAAGCACAGACTCTAAGGTTGGTGTTGGTGAATTGTGCTAGATATATTTATTTTCCCATCTACTTTTCAACTTTTTTTTCCTTACCTTAAAGATTTCCACTTGAATTTGATTTTTAAATTTTTTTATGTTCATTTTTATTTTATCATGAATGAAGATATAGGTAGCCATTATCAACCTTCAATTTCGAAAGATGCATGGAAATGATATAGATTTTTAAAAATTTTCATGCATTATACATCTGTTGTAGTCACTCATGAATTATACCATTCATTCACATTTTAGGGAGTCAACTACAAAAACTCAGATAAAGTGGCTGTTGTCCACTATAGGCGCATTGACAAGTCCCCAAGTAAAGAAAACCCTCTCAGAAAAAGATTGGATTTCTGCAATTTACAAAAAACTGTAAGGCTGCTTGAGTAGAGCTCTTTGTTGTCTCAGATTCTTTGAATTTCTAAAATGCCCCAACTTTTGCATATTTTCAATGCTATGTGTGAAATAATGGTAGACAAGTTATGATTTTGCTCACAGGATTTAAATAATGTGCACCCTTTTGTTTTCTAGAGGTTTGATTGCAAAGCTCCTGCTTTCTTAAATTTCATGCAATTCTTTGCAAATAACAGCTGCATGTGATAGAAATGCTTTTAAGTGCAGTGTTGCTTTGACTAAATTTCTTTACCTCTATTTTGTTCTTTATTTTTGTTTATTCCTCACTTTCTAAATTTTTGTGACGGGATCTGCAAGTAGCGTCACTATCAATAATGATACTTTAGAATTTTTTTCAGTTTTTAAAATCTTTTTATTACATACTATACTTTTCTTCATAAGTGATAGATGAGACATGAATATGTTAGTGGAAAGGAAATATTTTTGTTTATTTGAAGTATCGGTTAAGTCACATTTCATTGAAAAAGGAAGATTAACATTAATATATAAGCCCACTGCAATTACTGTTATTTTTTTTGCTTAATTCTTTTCTTTTCATTTAGCATTTTTTCTACAATTTCGTTTTAGGTTTGCTTTTAAGTTTAACATATAAAATGAGGATTCAAATCAAATTCAAGATATAGATTCAGTTTAAAGTGTCAATAGATTTGACACCATTCCTGAAAAGTCAGCTAATGTCACATGTCTAATTTTAACGCAATAAAAAATGCAGGGTCCATATGAAATAGTAATAAAATCTGCTCTTGAAATTTTGAATAGAAGTATCTTTGTTATTGTTCCTTTATTTAAGCTAAATTTCCAGGATTGGTCTCTTAACTTTGACCTTTCACTCGTAAGAAATCATGAATTAAGGTGTGCTTATATTATGCACAGTTTCCTTTTTGTGCACTTGGTACAAATATAGAGGTATATCGCAATTTTAGCTCAGCTTTTTACTTTGTTTGGCTTTAAGTGTGATTTGCATGTCTTCAATAAATTTTTCATGAGCGCATGCTGATTTACTGTGAAGGCATAGATTTACCTTTACTTCGCATTTTATTATTAAACTTACTCTTGTGGGAAAAAAACTATCATTTTTTAAAGTTCTCTTAGAGGTATCAATAACTGTAATATTATAATACAATGATTAGATTTTTTTTACTTCAGTCTCATTTTACTCAGTTTGTCAAATAAAAGAACTTTGTTAACATTTCTGAAATATTGAACCTTGATACTGTTTAATGATTCTTTTAATGTGCTTTTCTAGTAAAAATATTGTATTTCCTTTAAACAAAAAAAAAAAAAGGTTGGTAGTTTGAATCCAGAATATAAAGTCCAAAAATTTTTGCTTTCCTCTGTTAGCCTCATTCTTTTTTTTGTCCATATTTTCATATTATAGATGGCAACACCATCATTGACAGACCTGTTGAAGTCTCCAGCTGTAAGCTTGACAGATGAAGCGAGAGACTCTTCACGTCAGCCACGTCTTAGGCAAAAGCGGCATCACTCTGAGGATAGGGTCATTGAGTGCACTCCTCCAAAACAGGAATGTATGGAGGGTCAGCAGGCCAGCAGTGACACCCCTGTTGCTGATTCATCAGGCCCAGGTACACCAGTCAAAAACACCAGTGTTCTCACATTCAACCACAAGTTGACAACTTCAACAGAGTATGAGTCTCATGCCAGTGCTGGATCAGCTAGCAACAAAACTGAAGTCGCTCCATCTGTTACAGATGCCGATTCAAGCACAGCAGTTGTAACTACACCTCAATGTTCCTCATCCGCAAGTGTCTTAAGTGTTGATTCACCCCATCTCAATACAGCGTGCAAAATAAACGAAGGGATTAAGCATACAGAAATGCTCGAGCCTTGTGGTTCCCCTGATGAAAACAAAATTCAAGATGCAAAAGATCAGTGCTGTGAGCTCAAGGCTCAGAAGGCTTTGGAAAGTGTGAGACATCGCCCAGGTACACCAATGTCTCTTGTTCAAACTGTAGACTGTCCTCTTACACCTACTCCTGGAGTCTTTCACAAGGAAAAGGAAATCACATACATTCCTCAAGAGGCTCTCAGCAAGTTGCCCGAGACCTGGTTGCATGATAGGAATGACTCGTTGCCTAAGAAACTCTCCAGGCCTTGTAATGCTCCAGGGGTAAGTGATTGCGCAGGGTTTATAGATATAAATTTTATTTTTTAGGGTCCTCCTGTTTTTTAAATTTCCAGATGTGATCCATTGAAGATTCTGCACTTATAACACACAATACTGAAAATACTGAAAAACATTGATATTGTAATATCTTCCCTAAACACCCCACTAACTGGATTCCTAAAGTTTTAATTTGGATACATCAAATATTTGGGCTACTTTAAGACCATTTCTTTAACTGATTTTGCCCTTTAATGGTTAAATTAACAAGATGTTAGGTTGGTGCTTGTAGTTAATTTCAATAGCACAAATTCACAATTCAACGTAATGATTAAATAATTAATTGTTTAGATTTTCAAAATTAGATAGAAAAATCAAGTTTTAAAACTCATCAAGTATGCTCGTATTGCTGCGTTTTTTAGCAGAGATTTCTGTGCTCACAACTCTCTTTAATTAAATAGGATTTATTCTTTATCTCATGCTTTCCTATTGTTCAAATGAAGCAAATGGCTTTGTATCCTAGAATGAACACCTTCCTCCACTTACTATCATCATCTTTCTATCACCTTTTCTTTGTTCAAGGGCATCCCATAATCCGAACATCTCATATGCAGTAATAATTTTTTATGTGTAAAGAAATAATATGTTATACTTTTCTTTGAGATAATTGGCAAATCATTTTTTTCACCAAAATTTTGTAAGGGAGATGACAATACGCTCTTCATTGCTTTCATATAATACAAGATTTATTTCTCTTGGAGTAAGATTAAAAAAAAAAAAACAAGTCTTATAGGCCTTATCTCACTTTGACAATCTCATATTGTTTTTTATTTTTTTTTTTTTTTCTTTATTTTTGGAGAGCATGAATAAAAGGAAGAATTTTTTTCTTGTTCTCTCCAGACTCCAGTGATGCCAAGGAACGTGTTACGCCTTGCCAAATGTGATACATTGGAAACCTCGATTTAAGGGACTTTTGTTATTAAGTTGTTTTAAAAAAAAAAAAGAAAAAAAAAAGGCTATGTGATAACTGGGCACATGACAAGTGACTTAAGAGATTTCATTTATCCTGCACATTTGTGTGGGTATGTGGATGCCAAACTTATCTTCATGGACTCAGTTATATTCAAAATCATGTTGTATGGCATATTTGATATATAGTAAGATTTGAATGAAAATGTTAGCAGATGCCTCAAATTGAAGAGCATTGGAATTGTGACCCTAATTATAATCCCTTTTCCTCCTGTTTAATAGCATCTTTTGATCAGGGGGAATTATGGATTGTGTGCATTTTGGTGGCTGGCTTGAGTTGGGACAATGTATAGCATACATGTGCAGATGGATGGGAGAATGACAACCTGTACCAATGATTGCATGAGGAGGACGCTTATGATCACCACAATGGCTTATCTTATTTTGAGACCTGTGACCATCTGCATAAAGGTTTTCTCTCCTGTTATCTGCTGAGGCAACAGGTCTTCTCCTGCAGTAGGATTGATTATGAACTAAGATTTCCTTGGATTTTTACACTCAGATCAAGAGCATTATGTTTGTAGACCTGAAGTTGATCACATGTACTTAAACAGAGTCATCCTGGAGGGTCCTTGGATATTCTATAATCTGGCATTGTATAGACATGATCCAGCCTCTAAAGGCTAAGTTTGTATACAAGCACACAGATTTTTTGACAAACCTTTTTTTTAGAATGTTCTGGTCAAGAATTCAATTAGGCAGATTTTTTCCGCTCTTCTCTTTCTGAGCTGCTCATTGCGTCTTGCAAATATTATAACAGTGTTTAGATACTCTTCTTCAGTATCTTGTATACTATTAGTCAAGCTTGTGAAGCTAAAATGTAATGAGTGGAATATGAAATTTTTCTTAACCTTTTAATTGCATATCCAAAAGTATTATGCTGATGCCATTTTTTTAAATTTTATCATAATTGCAATTTTAAAGGCAATTTACAGCACCATTATTCTATGATGTGTAATAAGCTATTCCAGAAGATAAAGGCAATGTTTTTCTAAAATTTTAAGCTTTATGGGAAAGAAAACTCCTACAATAAACTTTGATGATGATATATCTGCATTGTTTGCTTGGATGGTAAAATATATTTTTAATATACTTATACTTAACCAGTCTTTTCTTTTGAGACACCTGTTGTTACTTTAAAAGACTAGTCACTTTTCGGCAAGCTGTATTATGTTTCTGTTGTCAATAACATAACATCTTAAGGCTTATTATATCTTTTTTTTTTTTATTGTCACATCAAGAAAAGTATCTAATAGTCACTTTCCTTTTAGAAATAAATACATTTGTACATGTATCAAATACAGAGCACTGGTGGCTGTGGGATTGGATATATGCAGGGACATCTTTTCAGGTTTTAACCTCTGATCAACAAGTTTGAAGTTTTGTCATTTCAATTCTCCCCTGCATGAATGGGCTTGTTTGATAGGCATCAAAGGTCAACTCAATTCAAACAGAGAAAGAAATTTATAGAAATCCCTCAAAAGATAATTGATGCGAATACAATTTGTTGCCAATGAACTTGATATGTAAAGAAAAGCCTAGATATTGTATCTTTGACCTGGATACCTTTCAGTACCTTAAAGGGATACTGAATTGAAGTAACATGAGGAAATATTAATTGAAGACAGGTAGCCATTGTTTTTGAAATGTCTCACTCATCTTTGAAGCAACTCAAGCGGGTAAAATATTAAGAGTTAACATCTTTGTTGGATCTATCTAGCATAGCTTATGAATATTTCATGCTTTGCTACCAAATCAGATCACATGTTGAAAATTTTATGCAAAATATATTGAAAGTCTGTTAACTTTAACAGAGTGACATGTACATTTTAAATGGAGAGAAAGTTTAGTAAAAGGTTGCAGCAAATGAGTGACCAGTGCAGGATGTGTTATAAGCTCTATTTTTCAAAGATGATATTCTTTTGGCTGATGTTCCTTGCCAATATCTCACTTACTTACACAAAGTGCAGTATAATTGCTCCTTCGCACAAAGGAAAGTTATAAACCTCCTAAATCTAAGATGTATTTAAAATGATCTAACAATCATTTGCCATCCCCCATGACTTTCAAGTTTTTTCTCATCATTTTTTTCTTCCTTTCACCAATTCTTCAAAAGTTAGGGACCTGACGAATGTTTCAGCTTCTTTTATCAGCAGTATCAATGAGCAGCATTTCAATTTTTTTTTGGATAATATTAAAAAAGATACTTTTGATCATTGCTGTGTCTCATGAATGTGTTAGGCATTTGTAATCTTTGTAAATTGCTGAAAAATAATCTCCAATCGAAGTGTGTGGGGGGAGAAAGTGATTATTTCATTTTTATTCATACAGTCTCTTATCAAGTTATTCCATGTTTAGGATGGAAATGGGAAATATGTCATCTGAAGGCTGTAAATCTAGCGTGAAGTCCGGCCAAGATTATAAATATCAATTCTTCAATGTATTGATCTACAATTTATTAAGATTTAGGGTTTTAACAGAGCTGACAGTTAAGATTTATACTGAAGAGTACAGAGTTTGAGAACATAGAGATGACAGATTTTACATCATAAAATCGATTCAAATTGTGCTATAGGTTGATTTAAATATTAAAACAATTCATTTTGTAGTTCTCAGTTAATGGTGACAAAACATAAATTGCTGGTTTTGATCAGATAGATTCTGAGTGAGAGAAACAACAGAAGACTGTTGAACCAAAATCCTTTTGATTCAAACATATTTGGATTTGCCAGTGAAATTCATAAAGAGGTAACTATGAGGTATATACTTTCAAGTTTAACCCAGCCATGAGTTTAAGTTGAAACATTTTTTGATTTAGATCTAGTTCTTTTATTTTGAGGTATAAACAGGTTTTGACATTGTCAAAATATTGTATATTTTACAATTGCTTTTTAGATGGAAAATTTTCACAGAATTTTTAAAGAATTGAGATTTTGAAATATGTGGGGATTTTTATGGTATAGCAGAATAATCTTTGAAACTAATTTCAAAGCAGATATTCTTTAGACTTTCTAACCAGACGAATGACTTCTATATCCCAATAAGAAAGCTCTCTTTTCAGAGAGAAATTTTTATTTGAGATCACCAAATTAGCAAATGATTAAGACACTTCCATATAATCATGAGTTTTTATGTGTGAGTAGAATATGAAAAACTTTTTCAGAATATACTTGCATTTTTTTATTTCAAGCAAAACTTTTATTATTAATATACAAAGAAGTAAACTAGTCAATTCTCCTGTCTTGGCAGCATGCATACATACATTTTTAATTTTTATATCTGATTGAAGGTTGTCATTTTTTTGTTTTATATAATTTAATAGACTTTTATTACTTCCCTTTATTTGACTTTGAGTGAATTTTAGCCGCTATGAAAACATGAAATTTTAGTTTCAACGTTGATCATGTTTGTATGGCGTGGATAAAAAGTCTTCCTTTGCCTTAAAATGTTTATTTTTTGCTCAACTGCTTTGTAACTAGCAAGGCCAACTAAAAAGAAATTGTTTCTAAATAAGCCTAAAATTTTTCTTTTTTAATTTATATAGATTTTAATTGAGTTAAATTTTTTATGTGAACTGAAATGATATACTAGATTTGATTTTGAAAGAATTTTAAAGAACCTTTATTAAGTTAACTCAATGTGTTTTGAATCCTCTGGATACAATCTTGATTTCTCCTTAAATTAAAATGAAATAATAACTGCTGTGATTGTCGCTCACTGCAGCCTTGTTTTTTGCTGAACAGAGCTCATCGTACCACTAATAACTTCAAATTTGTATTTGTTTTTGTTTTAATGTAGGCCATGTGGGTGCTCATTAATGCATTAAATATTATCACAGCAATAGTAATTTTAGTAATAATGTGTATCATTATGTTGGAGAGCAGTTAAAGAGGAAGGGAATAGATATAAATCATTTTATTGCAATATCAGCCATGTTCTCTGAACCTTGATAGACTGAACAAGGTCTCATAGTGCCTTGTGTTTGCAATGGAAATAGCTTTACACTTTCAATCCAAGGGCGGATTTAGTTCATTTATTGCAAATTAGTAGTGGTATGTGTTAATTTTAAGAATGTTAACGGTTACTGCCTGTGTACTGTATGTAAGCCTGTCATTAAATATAAATTGAAGTGCAGTCAAAGGCTTAAGATTTAAGCTTGGCATAAAATTGAGAGCAGAATACAGTGCTTTGATTTGTCTGATTTGAAAAAAAAAAAAGACTCATTAATCCAGACCTCAGACCAAAAGTTAGGACTCTGTGACTAGAAATAACAAAACAATTTAAAGTCTCTTCTCTGCCTCATGCATCTAAATTTAAGAAGGGTGGTGGTAAACTGAAAGAAAAGGGACACTGCATTCCATGCTCTTTATGAGGCATTTAGTTGCTGGTATATATACATGTACATATGTTTCTTGCTTTTGTTTATAAATTTGGAGAATTCAATAATAATTTTAGTTAGTGATTTCATTTTTATGCAAATGACTTATCTCTTAACTTTTCTCTATTTGTGAAAGTTTGCTTTCTGAGTGCTGTTTTTCTTTCTTCGTCTTACTCTCACCCTGCATATCAATTATCTATCTTCCTTAGAAATTATAAACACATTTTGATTTTATGCAACATTCCATTGATCAATTCAATTGTGCGGCACAGTTTTATAAATAAAATTGAATTTCTCCCAATGAAATGTTTTGGGTTTTATCTTTAAATTTTTTTCCTTTCTTATCTTCTTCTTCTTCTTCTTCTTCTTCTTCTTCTTCTTCTTCTTCTTCTTCTTCTTCTTCTTCTTCTTCTTCTTCTTCTTCTTCTTCTTCTTCTTCTTCTTCTTCTTCTTTCTATTATTATTATTATTATTATTATTATTATTATTATGATTATTATACATCTCCCTTTTCTATCAAGCAGCTCGGATATTCAGATGGTTTTAATTTGTGAAGCTGTTTAATTTCAATCCCATTTGCCAGGAGCGGTTATAACATATGGGAACCAAAACTCTTACACTCTCTATTTATTCTACATTTGCTCATAGATTCTTGCTCATGCAAATGCAAACTGAGTACATGTATAGGACTAGATGGTGTAGCCTGTAGGTTATGTTCAATAAAAAGTTAAATATTTTAAGATGTTCCTCTAATGCAACGAAGAAAACATGTAAGTTGAATGATGCTAATCTGCAATTAATCGAGAAATAGAATAAAAGAATAGAAGTAAAGAATACAATGTGTCATAAGCATTAGATAGGCAGTCGATATTTCAAAGAGCATTTTAAAAAGATGACTTTACTATCTATAGGACTTGCAAATATTAATTCTGTACACCAGTAGCTCTCTATTAATAGTATCGATATGGAAGACTAAATGAAATTTGTTCTCATGATCGAAAATAATGCAAGGACGAAACCTACGTCGTGTTCCCAGGTTGTCTCGTCACAGTGGTGACAAAAATGGTTTTCTAACTAATTTTCGAATTATTGTAGAACATGATTATCTTATTGAAATAAAAAAGAATATAAAAAGATGCCATCTCAGTAAAATTTCCTTTCAACACTAAGGCAAAAATTTCGTCAAAAATTGATGTCAAATCAACATTACGGGGAGGCAGAATCTTGAGGGATTAAAAAAAACGATGACTAGTACTAGACGTGAAGAGACATCTGAACAACAGAATGGTTGCCCGTGCGCTCACTTTCTCGTGTTTAGTTATCACATCGCAATGGCTGCTTTAGCGCCGAGTTTGATGTTTTAGCTTCAAGAGCCCAATAGCTGACAAGGATAGAGTCTGAGTAATTGAAGAACTGTATCATCGGTCTTGATGTAAGAAAACATCCTGGTTAAGTTCTTCATAAATTTTACATTGTTTGAAGTTTGAATGCACAAAATAATTTGCCTACCAACTAGCAAAATGTGCTTGGCCACAATACCAGAGCGTTGAGTCAGTTGATGAGTAAAGCCAAGTGTCAATCGGAGTTCATTTAGTTTTCTTCTCTCTATAAAAATTATAGGGAGATAGATTCAAATCTAATTACATATGTCAAATACTTCATAGATGGTAGTACTGTATTGCTCCTGAAAAATGAGATCCCATCTTAATTCTACTGGAGCCAAAACATTTCTCTCTCTCTCTCTCTCTCTCTCTCTCTCTCTCTCTCTCTCTCTCTCTCTCTCTCTCTCTCTCTCTCTCTCTCTCTCTCTCTCTCTCTCTCTCTCTCTCTCTCTCTCTCTCTCCTTTGCCGTGTGGTTGCATTGAGACTAAAAAAAAACCAAAAAAACTTTGAGTGCAAATTACACCATAGGCAGGTCTCTTTTCCTCTAGAGTTGAAACTTCTTTAGAAAGATGTATAGAATAAAAAGTGCCCTCTTTCTTAAACTTAGTGAAATACGCTCATAACACTTTCCTTTTTTATCATGCTAATCAGTGAATACCCCGTTTATAAATAATTATGTATACAAACAGCAGTTCTCGATGAAAATGTATTTTGAGTCTTTTCGAGCAAACACGTTCACTTGAATACTGCAATACTTTTCAATTAAATTTTTTATTGACATAAACAGCTCACAGTTAACCCTCCTGTTCCTGAAGTTGTCGAATTGTGATACGGATTCGATACCCGTGCTTACCATGACTTTTCTTGTGTCCTTCCGTCTTTAGCCTTGTCTGTAAGATTTTAATTCTTGTCACAGAGAAGACATTGACAGTTTATTGGCTTCTCATGATATAAAATCTGGTTTAAAAAAAAAATACAGCAGTAATCTAGTCCACATGACTGCTCTTTATATTTCGAGAAATTATTGAAGACAAACCTCTTTGATATCATTAAAGATGGTCAAACTTCATCATAATGACTAGACGGAGGGGCGCAGAAACGATAAACACACTTCATTGTACATCGTTTTGAAGTTCATGTAGTATCTTATCAAAACGCTCGAGTCAAAATGACACTAGCCCCTTTTTAGTTATAAATGAACTAAACAAGAAGCTCTTTGAGGCGCATTTATCATAACCTAGGGTAAGTCAGTTGGTTACTGTTGTTAACGATCTATTATACTTTTTATAGATATCAAATTGGGAAAATAAACCATTTCTTGTTGGAGAAATAAAAACAACTAATAATCAATAATTTTAATCGTAAGAAAAGAGTAACCTAGCTTATTTCATTTATAATAATATTTGTGTACCCTGTTTATTGAAATTAAAACTGAAATTTTACATATTGACAAAATAAAAAGTTTCAAAGAAGTGAAAGAAATGCAAATGAATTTACCAAGAGGTCATGAAATTACATATCCAACTTATGTATCAGGTTCAATGTATTACTGTAACATACTAGCATACTACATTCTTGTTACTTTTATCTTTTTACAAGTAAACCTACCTGTCCATTGTAAAACTGGAATTGACTGTTTCCAAATTTATAGTTTTCTATTAGTATCTAAATCGCCTTGATATTTCTCCTCCATGTGATTTATCAGTCTAAAGAATTTCAAGAGCCAGGTGGTCCCTCGCTGACCACTAGATGTGGCTACTTCATTCACCTTGACATGACACTCGAGTAAATCATTTTGGCGCAACACATTTGCTGCCTCTTCTTGTGTTCTACGAAAAAGTGTTGTTTTTTAACGCCCTAATGCCCTTCTACAGTAACTGTTTAATAAAAGGGGATATACATAATTCATAGCATAATGCATTGTCGTGTTTCATAGAGATGAGTTGGTGTATTTTTAGGAGCCACTTTTCGCTGCATTGAAGGATCAAGGTATGCCGACCGTAAATCAGCCTGCAACGAAACGATGTATGTTACGCTCTAAGAAAGAATATTGCATACTACAACCACAAGCAATTTGACAGCTTCTCGGAGCATAACATTTCTTGTCTAATCTTTAGCTTGTGAGTTATTTTTTTTCTATTTAAAAAAAAAATGTTAATGCTTCAAGACAAGGGATAAACATGCAAGTAAAATTAATATTTTGATCTATCCTGAATTTCTTTTTCAATTGAGAGCATCAGCTATCCATAAATTTCAATACATTTGTTTTTTACTAAAACCACAACAAATATTTTTTTGTTGTTGCAGGAATATGTTTTTTTAGAAATAAGACAAAGATATTGTACTAGATTGATGTTGCATAAAATAAGTTGCTTCTGAGTTTTTGAAAAACAAAAGTGAAAGTATGGTTAAAAGAAGAAGAAGAAAAGTATGTAGAAAAGTATTTATAGGACTTAACGGAGTTCAAAGTAGTTTCTTATCAAAGGGAAGCCCAATAATGTATGAAGAAATATTCAAATAATAAAAAATAAAAAGAAGAACACTTAGAAACTGGAATCAGTTTACTAAGCACACTCCCATAAACATTCATGGTTGACAACAAACATGGTAGGTATTTTTCTTGGTTGACGCTGCACCAAATACTGGCGATTGCAAATTCAGAACAACTTACTACAACGGTTTAATCAGACAAGAGATGATAAACCGCTCTAATTGTTATTCTAAATCGTGATAATGAGGACAGTTTATTAAGGGCACCATACATCATGGGGTGTAACAATACTGAAGAGAAGGTAGAAATATTTGCTTGCATTGTCTTTCTGAACGCCCTGTCGGGACAAAAAGTCTTCCAAATGCTATAGTGGTGACCATGAAGTCCAGTTGATAACCTAGCCGCTCTAATCTATACAAGGGTTTTTAGTTCGAAGGCATGAAAACACCACTTTATAGTGAATAGGTTTCATCAACACAATTAGAGACTACATCGATCAATACTGAAAAAAAAGTATGTTTAATGGAATAAGAGAGGATAGAACGAAAGCGAAAGTAACGAAGCGAGTCTATATAATCCGGTAAAATAAAACAAGACTACTGTAGAGATGCTAAAATATATTTCAATATGATTAAAAAAAACCCAAACAATTAAAACAGAGCGATAAGAGAATAAGAGTGAGGCAGAGAAAGAAAAAGAGAGAAAAGTAAATAGCTAGGGAAAAAAAAGTACAGTAGAGAAGATTGAGGAAAAAAAAATATATATATAAATATATATATATATATATATATATATATATATATATATATATATATATATATAGAGAGAGAGAGAGAGAGAGAGAGAGAGAGAGAGAGAGAGAGAGAGAGAGAGAGAGAGAGAGAGAGAGAGAGAGAGAGAGAGAGAGAGAGAGAGAGAGAGAGAGAGAGAGAGAGAGAGAGGAGAGGAGAGGAGAAAGTCTCACGAGAAAAGGTCACCGAATGTCCCTAAGCTCATAAAATTTTTACACATCATATTATTCTATCATATGGCAACAAAAAAAAAAAAGCAACTTCCTTGATTTTTGAAAAGACCATGTGAATGTTTCGGAGGAATGAAACGTAAAAATAAGGTGCTGATCCGTGCTCTGTAAGGGCATGACATCAACCACTACATCGAGAAACTTATCAAAAGGGAGAGCAGAATAAGTTTCTAAGGAAGGAGAGATTACTCTGGGCGAAAATAATTAGTGACAGGTAATCCTGATGTCCTTCACGCAGTTACTCAGGGCTCATGGTGGGTTTTACAGTGGGCGCTCTCCCTCGGCGAGTACTTGGCTGAACATAAGCACGTGGAATATTACGCTAAAATAATATATAAATTATGCTTTACGAATACATAAAAAAAAACAAAAACAAATAAAACCAATAATAAAAAAAAATATTTTTATATGAAACCAGAAAAAAAATTAAACGAAGGAAATAAAAGTCGCGCCTACGTTAACATATATGATAAAGAGATCAATAAACTCCTGATGATCCTCTCCTTTGCCATAACTTATGTTTTGTGTTCAGCCAGCCTAAGATCGGTTTTTAATAATATCATTATTTTTATTTTAAAAACATCGACTTGAAAAGGAACAGCTTATTCAACGCTATGTGCCTCTTTATAATAATAAAAGTTACCTAACTGTCTTTAACTCTGCCTTCTGAATCAACAGTTTTGAAATACCAATTTTCGATCGCGGTTTTGATACTTTGCTACTCAATTGCTTGTAACAAAATTTTCACAATTATCTTTATGTATCGAGAATTTAACTGCTATCCACATAAAAGTCATCTCAGAGCATAATTAGCTACTCCATACCGCCCGGACAGATCAAACCTAAACAACTGAGTCCTTACACTCACACACTGAATAAATGCATCTCGGATTCGAACCCGCGTCGGAAAAACCTTGGACATTTCTAGGCTAGCGCGTAAATTAATCAGCCACAGGCGCTCCTTACTATGAATGTAAAATGATTAATTATATTGAGAGAGGGAAAAAAAAAAGGAAAAGCTTGACAAAGGCCGCTTTTGTTCCAATAACATTCCTCGGAATGCCCAAGTAGCAATGCTAGCTAGCGTGAGGCAGGCCCTTAATTATCGCCTGGTCAGCTAATCATTTTCTTTTTCACTGGACGGCTTAACGTGGTCAGTAGTTGTTGCCTGACACCGCCTAGGACGCCGGTCAGTGCTGTAATGCATCGTCTAAGATCGTGGTTAAGGGGTTTGCATCGGTCGAAGAAAGACAGCGCAAGTCGCTAAGACAATGTTGCGGAGAGCGAAATGTAGGTGTGACAATGGGGGAAAAGACATAAATTAAATTTAAAAAAGTAAATTGCAAAGAGTGAAAAGATGTCGAGAGAAAGGTTGAAAACAGGTTTAAAGAAAAATTAAAAGAGACGTGAATTAAAAAAAAAAAACAGGTGAAAGGAGGAAGAAAATTATGCAAAGTGAGTGAGAGGGAGTAAGGGCAGATGCAAGACTGAGAGAGAGAGAGAGAGAGAGAGAGAGAGAGAGAGAGAGAGAGAGAGAGAGAGAGAGAGAGAGAGAGACGGAGAGAATAGAGATAAAGAGACAAAGAGAGAGAGGCGATGGAGAGATGGAGAGGAAAGAAGAGAGAAAGAGGAGAGGAATAAATTGAGAAAGATAGATAGATAGAGAGAGAGAAAGAAAGAGAGAGAGAGAGAGAGAGAGAGAGAGAGAGAGAGAGAGAGAGAGAGAGAGAGAGAGAAAGAAAGAGAGAGAGAGAGAGCAATAAAATATGAGAAGATACAGGCAATTTTACAAACTGAATATCATGGCCTTGAATCCCCTCCCCGTTTTACCTTGGTCTGTCACCCTGACTTAACGCAGCCTAACCTGAAGAGCTAGCCACACGACGCTATTTTTTTTGCTCTGACAGTGTCTAAAAGCCCTACAACAGGGTGTTAAGTAATACTTTCAAGGCTACGAGCCGGAGCAATTAATAAGCCATAACGGTGTAGAGATTCTTTGTTTGTGTTTCCAAAACGCTTGAGTAGTCACCTGCTGGTGCCACGATAACCCTACAATGTTAAGGTCACCCCCTGTGACACCAGAGTTCAAACTATAGATATAAGAGGCTACAACTACTCTTAAAATATGAAAAATCTCAAAGGAGCCTTTAACATCAATAAAGCTACCAACAAAGACGGCCCTACTCAATAATTTCAATAAATGATGTCTTGTTTAAATCCTTATTCTTTACTTTTCATATTGTAGACACCTTACTTAACTTTTAGTTTCCCTTAATTTTTAGATGTCTTTTGCATCTTGAAAAGATAGCATAGAAAAAGGTAGATGACCTTCTGTTAAGGAATAAAAAAAATCAAAACCGAAACAGAAATCGTTTTATTGTTTTCTACTAAAACATGTTACAAGCCCTAATAAAAATGAAAGAAATAACACGGCACGCATTTGCTGAAAATGTAATCATTTGTGGAACAAAAAAGAATTGACGAATATAATTTATCTACGAATAGTCGGTAAATTATGGCTTTTGTGCTGCTGAAAAAAAGCAAGCAGAATCATGTTCTCGAGTTCACTGAATCGTTCAGCATCTTGTCATGCGGAAAATTCTCTGCCAGTTTCAAAATATTCTCACAGACAATTGCAGTTACATGATTTAAAAAAAGATAAAGTCTGATCACCGACTTGGTCTCGATCTCAAGCGTTTTTGATTGTTATTACACAAAACAAGGCTCGATTTAAAAAAAAAAAGTTCCGCTTTCTCTAATCAGAAGATTTAATGACTCTAGTTCTACTTTCAAGTGAGCGGTGGTCAAGTCGGTAGGGCGCTTGACTACCATTCCAGAGGTCATGAGTTCGAAACACAGTCCGGACTATAAAGTTTTTCAGCTTCCCTGTGTCCACCCAGCTACTAAATGGGTAGCTAGGTCTCTTTAGACTCGGCGAAAGTGAAGGCGAAGAACAAAGCAATGGCAAACTACCTCACAATGTCATATGCCAAGATAATCAGAACCCCACTCTCGGGTTCCTCCACGCTCGGATCGAGTTCGAGACTCACATTACTCAATTTTTACTACTTAAAAAAAAAAGGTCTAGCAGGTTTCAGGGGAGCAGAAGTGTCAAGACACCACCATCAGTCCTTGCTCCTCGAGTCTAACCAGTTTGGTGATCAGTTTGCAGTTCAAGCTCACACCTTACACCTGGCTGTGGCAATCTGGATCTAGTTTGTATCGTCGTTTCAATTCCACTCAAAAGGCACTTAAACGTTAATGAGAATTAAAAAAGAAAGTGATTATGAGAGACAGAGAGACATAGTAGGGAAGAGAGAGAAAGAGAGAATGCGAGAGTATGAAAGAAAGAGACAGAATGTATGTTTACAAGAGGCATAAAGAGAAAAAGAGTGTAAGTGCGTGTGTTTAAATGGAAAAGGGAGAGCGAGAAATAGAAAGATAGATAGAGATAGATAATATATATATATATATATATATATATATATATATATATATATATAGAGAGAGAGAGAGAGAGAGAGAGAGAGAGAGAGAAGAGAGAGAGAGAAAGAGAGAGATAACGAAAGAGAGAGAGAGAGAGAGAGAGAGAGAGAGAGAGAGAGAGAGAGAGAGAGAGAGAGAGAGAGAGAGAGAGAAAAAGGCAGACAGAGAAAAGGGGAGGAGGAAAGAAAATTTGGTAGCAAAGCATCTCCCAAAGCAAAACTAACGTCCTAATCGAGCTAAAATCCTATTAAACCACTAGTTAATCGCTGGCAGGCAAATCACTTACATAGTGTTTAAGTGAAAAAAGTGGTTTCGGAATCCTAGTTACATCGAAAGTCGTAAAGTTAAATTCCTCTGTTAAACTAAAAGAAAAGTCCTCATTCAGTGGAACGTGCAAATTTCACGGAACAAAAAGGCATTGAAAAAAAAGGAACAAAAGTGGATAAATGGGCTTATAGGATATGTGGAATTTTAATGCGATTTTTTTCAGAGTAACGTAAGGAGGGAACTAAACTGAAAAAAAAAACCATTTGAAAACATTCTTAGTTTTACTGCCAATATGCACTTAAGTGTATAAGATATCATCAAACGAGTGATAATTCTGAATAGTGCAAAGGTAAAAGCCCCTATGATGACAAAATACTGGCTTGAAGACCACAAAATGAAATGAATGAATAAAACACAAAAAGACTTTACTGTAAAGACTTGATCAAATCTTGACATTTTACCTTTTCTTGTCTCAACCGACTGCATGCGACATTCTACACTCTCGAAAAGAGGTAGACACATCTTAAGGGTGACATCTTCATTTGTCTTAAATATCTGCCCCGCCCCCTTCTCTGTCTGTCTCTTATTTTTTCCATCAGCAATTTTTCTGTTTGCTCATTGCGCGCCAGGTGCAGGGATCACATGAATTATTTCAAATCGACGAGCAAAGTGGAGCTGCTGTAAAGGTGAGACTCTAGGTTCACGCATCAGCAGCGCTAGCGGCACACCGAAATCCGCAACGGAAGTTGTCCACAGGGAAAGCTCTTGAACCAAAAGCCTCTGTCGCCCATGACATTTTCCCGAGGTCAGAGATAAAATATTTCACAAATTAACCGCGAACCTCTACACACTCAAACACTCACAACTGATTAACTCTTGTAATGGACTTTCTCTCTGTCCCCCTTTCCCATCCTTCCCATTTCCAAGGTAGCCAGGTTGATGGAGTAAACGCTGAATGTTTGGAGGACATAGTGAGTTTTGCTTCGCCTAAAAATCCTTTTTACATAACTCGCCGTCTAGACCTGTTAAGTAGTCGCAGGTGGCAAAGAGCTTTTGGTTTGTAATGAGAAATGATAGAACTGCATTCATAAACTACTGGTTTCTATTTCCTCTGCGAATCTTTATTGTTTCCTCTTTATTTTCTATAATCTAATCTATGCATATAATGTGTCCTATTTATGTATGATTGTACTGCATAGTTTCAGAAGACGGTAAAACTTTCTTTGGAAAATTTGGAAACTATCACAAGAAACGAATTTGAGATGGCATCGCAACTGTCTTGTTTTGAGACATATGCGTAAACATTAATTTCCTTCTTGGATCTTATTAAGGGCATGCCTTCTTTAATTTGTTGTATCAAAATATATTAAAGTAACTTGATCCATACCGGTAATTACTTTGTGCAAGAGTGGGAAGAAAACGATAAGATGCCAATACTTTCTGAAATCTCTTTAGATTTTCTCCTAGACATTGAGCATGAAAATATTTTACATCAAACTCAAAGCCGTATTTTTGTTCAGTAAATCAAACCAAGATCTAAACCAAGACAAGAATAATTTACATAAAAATCTATATTTATCAGTATAAAAAAAATCTCAATATAAAAACCCTGAGTTTTGAGGTTAAAACAATAAACATTGAAAAAAACAACAACCCCAGACCGTGATGTGGAAATGATATTTCAGCAAAGAATTCAATAAATTTGAAATTTCATGATTGAAAATGCAAGATTCCAAAACATACATGATGACAAAAGATAGATTAGTTAGGTTGGGAATCGTCTACAATAGCAAAAGCACTTGCCTCCAAGCTGATAAAAAGAAGAATTTCACAATATAAAACTTAACGCAATAACTGTCTCTTAAGAGGCCTAAACCAGTGACACCACAACAAGGCAAACAATATAAAAAAAAAAGGAAAACAAGACATTGAAGTTTAATCTAAAAATGAGACGAATGAAGGTAGATTAAAGATGCTAATCAAAGGCCAAGCTCAAATGCTAATTGTTCTCTCTCTCTCTCTCTCTCTCTCTCTCTCTCTCTCTCTCTCTCTCTCTCTCTCTCTCTCTCTCTCTCTCTCTCTCTCTCTCTTTCTCTGTCTGTCTCTGTCTCTCTCTGTCTCTCTCTTTTCCTCTCTTCCATTACCTGAATATAACATGTATTACAAATGATATGAATTTTTTCTTTAATATTCATCTTTTATACTCTACCTGTTCAGTTGAATATGCTTTGATTAGTTTTCGGTCACTCAAGTTTTCCCAAACTCAAGGAATCTTTCAGAGGGACTTCTTCCACAACCGCAGACTTAGAGGAATTAACAACAACAAAGGAAAAAACAAAACATAAGCAAATGCGAAGCCCAATTTTTCATATGGCGACCTAGCGATGTTGTTTGCGTGAAGTTTGAAGGCTATATTTACCTGCATTTTCTTTTATTAGATATTTGAACAAGAATTATTACCAAGAGACACTAAACTCTTTGAGTAAATTCAATTATTCTTATAAATTTCACCTTGAAAACGGGATGGACACAACCAATATTAACTTCATTCTTAGTTATTCAACTCTGGTCATAGAAAGATAAATAAAAAGAAAAAAAATATTATTTTTTTTTAAGTTTCATAAGCTGGACGGAACCTTATTGGCATCGCGGATAATAAGAAGGATAACAGTAATAACAATACTGATGATGATGATGATGATGATGATGATGATGATGATGATGATGATGATGATGATGATGATGAGGATGATGAGGATGATGAGGATGATGATGATGATGATGATGATGATGATGATGAAAATAATAATAATAATAATAATAATAATAATAATAATAATAATAATAATAATAATAATAATAATAATAATAATAATGATGATGATGATGATGATGGTGGTGATAATAATAATAATAATAATAATAATAATAATAATAATAATAATAATAATAATAATAATAATAATAATAATAATAATAATAATAATAATGATATAAATGATGACGATGATGATGTTAGTCATGATGAATTAACAGTGTTTATAAAAGTGCCAACGTAAGCCGCGGAGGTAAGCGTTTAGAAAAGACTGCTTGATACAGGGGATACTTTGCATTGTGAAAAAAGCTTAATTTGTTTGTTCGCTTTTCATCTTCTCAAGGACAACTTTTAAGTTGTTGACAGGCAGTATTGCCTGAAAATACCCACGAAATCGTTGGGAAAATTCTATTCAGTTTCCTAAATATTAATAAAAAAAATATATATAACTGGAATGACTTGCAGATCGTCCAACTTCAGTGTCACAACTCATTCTCTGTCTGTCTGTCTGACTATCTGTCTGTCTGCCTGCCTGCCTGCCTGTCTGTCTGTCTGTCTGTCTGTCTGTCTGTCTGTCTGTCTGTCTGTCTGTCTGTCTGTCTGTTTGTATGTCTGTCTGCCTGTGTCTCTCTCTTTTTCACTTCCTTTCTTTTGTTCACTATTTCTCTTTCTCTCATTCTGCGTGTATGTTTTACTAACTACTCTCTATTGCTCTTTATCTCTTTCTTTTTCTGAATTTGTTTTTGGTTGATTGTCTGACTGTTTGCCTCCCTTCTCTACCTCCTCTTCCCTCCTCCCCGTCTTTCTAACTTTCAAACCATCCCTAACTTCCCCTCGCTCTTCTATTATTCGTTTCTCTCTAACATAAATTATTCCTCTCATATCTAACTAACTGCATGTACAGCCGTCATCTCTTTCTCTGGTCACACAATATTTTGTTTTATCTCTATCTTGTTCTCGGACAAATTCATTCATTTTCTTAATAGAAGCATCGCGACATTAACCTTGTAACAAGTACATTTGTGAATAGCACATCATTTTGGCATGCGCTTTGTTTTCCATTGAAATATGAGGAAAAAAAAAGCTCATCTGCATCATGTTTCTACCTTGCCGATTTTCTCTCTCTCTCTCTCTCTCTCTCTCTCTCTCTCTCTCTCTCTCTCTCTCTCTCTCTCTCTCTCTCTCTCTCTCTCTCTCTCTCTCTCTCTCTCTCTCTCTCTCTCTCTCTCTCTCTCTCTCTCTCGTCTCTTCCTCGTCTCTCTATTTCACTGATCTCCCTCTCTTTCCTTACGTAAAATTTTCTCTCCTTGTTTCGCAAGAAACTACAACAGAAACAAGCTCTTGGCAAACGTAATACACTTATTAGCATAGATTCCTTAGGCGCGGTCACCTGTAGTGTCCAGTGGGCCATGTGTGCGTGTACAATGTACGTGAGTGTCCCCAAGACAGAGGTCAGCGAAAACAAGGGGAAAAAAAGTTTCGATGATTAAGGAGAGCATTTCGAACAACTGATGTGAGCATTGCATAGAATAGAGAATGAGCAAAAAGGGAAGGCTGTGGAGGGGAGGGGGATAGGTGATGACTAGAATCCTGGATTAATGAGCTGTTGGAGTTGATCACCTCCAGGAAGCTTATTTAAGGCGCAGCGGCGGCAGGAGGAAACCAGAAGCTGCTGCTGGCATCTCAACCTGCCAAGCTCTCAAGTTCAACCCTTGGTTCTTTATCTTCTTGCACGAGTCGCCAAGAGTGAGTACACTTTACTTTATAAATGTTGTCCTTCAGGTCAACAAAACGTCAATCTGTTACATGAAGCATAAGATACACAATATTGAGCATAGCAAAATTTTGGAAGCTACAGAAATAAACGTCTTCGATCTTTATTATTAGTGTCATAGCAACCCTAATCGTTTTTCGTTTCATGAAATATAATTAATCTTCTCCAAAAATGAAAAAAAAAATTTACCAAAGCTTGTCTTTACAGGAACAAAATATTTTGTTCGTTCATAGCGATATCGATATATTTTTAGGGGAAAAAAAAGCAGTAGTGCAAGAACACTTGAATTAAAATATAAATAGAAAGAGATAGAATTTCAAATTAAAGACGATAATTCTAAGATTGAAATTTTTAAAAATTCAAACTGCTATGTAACTGATGATTTTTAAAGATTATAAATATGGCATGGCCTAAAACTGTCCTCTAAATTTTTTACTGGCAGGTGAAACTTGCATATGGGATCTAAAATTTAATATTCCTTGTATGGAAGTTTACATTTATGGATAACAATTTTATTGGAAAAAAAAAATTAATAATAAAAGAGGACACATATAGAGGTACATCCCAAGACTTTAAGTGTTGTTGATATTGTAATTGAGACGGCGACTGCATTACAAAAACTGAAAGAATAAGTTCAAACGTTTGCATATTATTCTTTCATTACATAAAAGTTACAAGGCTAACTTGTAGTACTAGTCTACATGCTTTAAATGTCATTACTTTCTCCGCATTAGATAAATGAATAAATAGGAAGTAAAATGAACATATTGTCATCTTTCCGGATATAGCTCCCAGATTTTCTAAGAAAATCCTTCGTGGAATTCCACATTGCTCCTTAATGAACAAAATGAATTATCATCAGGACCTAATAGTCTTGAATTTTATCTTTTATCCTCAGCGCTCAGCCTACCTGTCACCATGCTCAAATTTGTGATGATGCTTGCTATGCTGCTCTGCCTGGTGGCCATGATTGTGGCACAAGGAAGTAAGTACACTGTATTGCTTTCTTAATTTTTTTAGATAATTTCAGAAAATGAAAATCCATAATTTATATAAATCCTTTGAATCGCTCATTATAAGATAAGTTAAAATATATGGACAGCTATGAATTTCCACAATGCAGTGCACATTTTTCGGAAATTTATATTCACCTAATTTGCGGTAGAATGTCATCAAGAAATGAGTTATTCTGACATCATAAAACTCCCATCAAAAACAAGATTGATCAAAGTCTAAGGTGTCTTTGTCTTAAGAGGACAATCATCGATATAAAAGATTATAAAATGAGTTAATGGATGATATTCTTTAAGTGAAAGAGATACAATCCATTATTGGTGAGAGACAGTTCCTTCTCCTAATGGCAACCTGTACGCTGCACATGTTACTTTACTGTCTAAACTCTTTTCCCTCACCAGATGTCGGAAAGATGATGGGCAACCGCATGGGGATGCCGGCCCCCATGTTCCCTTCCTTCTACAACCCATGGAACGCATGGATCTTGTACAGGGTGTTCGACTAGAGTTATCTGGTCCATTCTTCCACTGTGGTCTCTTGGACGTGCTACTATTTGTAACGCATGGATTGCGCCGCGAGAGACTACAAAAGAATGCTTAACCGAAAATGACGAACGCGCGAAATGGACACGCCTTTAACAAATATTCTCTTTCTGGTCAGGTCGATTTGGCAGGTTTAGGACTTGCCGTTTGGTATAAGCCTAAACATCATAGCAAACTTTCCCTGCACGTTTCTTTCATGTGAACCACAATGCTCTCCGCACACTAAAGAGGCGAATGAAAGATCCGAGTATAATAGTACAATAGATGTTCTGAATGACTAATGAATGAATGAATCATATTGAAAACATAAATTATGAAAGCCTGAAGAAATTTCATTTTGTAACCTTTTCTCTTTCAGCCCTGAAATGGCTGACATCATTTAACCAATACTCATTGCTGCCAAATAGACCGTCTTCAGTCTAAAAAAATAATTTATTCTGGCAAAGCGCGAAAGCTTGCCAGTCAATTTGTGAATAAATCGCTAATTGGTAAAATTCTGTTATGGTGTTTGTTGCTCTCGAATAAGGGATGTTTTTAAAATAACCAACTTGTTTCTGTCATTCTATTAAAAATTAGAAATTATATTAACAGGATTCGACGGAAGACAATGAAACTTTCAGAAATGTAACCTGTAAAAAATAATATATTTAGATCAAGCGCTACACCCCTCTTCTCCCGATGCCATATTCTTAGTCATGGACTGGTTCAGACGTTGATTTTGTCAGCGCGATCCAATCATTAGGGACAGGCAAAAAAAAAATGCGTTAATTTTCAACCAGCCTATCGGTTTTAACTTCAGTAAGGTAGAGGCCAGCGATGACTTTTACACCATATTTCTAGATGGCAGATTTAGACAGCTGAAATTTTTATATCAAAATAAGTATCGTTAATTTCAGAATAATCTGAAGTTGAAAAGAAGCGCTGATAATTGTACGAGATTGATCTTCTGCTGAAGTAATTGTTTAAAAAAATTGCTCAGAATATAGCGGCTGATCCTCAAACGTTTGTGTATATGAAAAGGCCCAACTAATTGTACTAGCGATAAAAAATAAAGCAGCAAAGCCAATACAATATTACTCTCTCCATACGGAGCAAACGCTGACATACTAAGGCCAAATTCATTTGGGGCAACAATGAAACATGGAATATGCAATGGAGAAATTAAAAATTAATATGAAACCCCAGACACTCACACAGAGTTTATGTCAGTTGAAAACTTTTGCTTGCATTTTGTGCTGTGTCACTTAAGAACATCTAGATGGTGCCAGTTTCTCACACTACCCCTATCATGTCGGTAAATTTTGGATACTCGGATTCCAAAATTAAATTAGTTTTTTTGAACCAATTTGCTCATTATGAATATTTGAAAGCGTAAAGTTTCCTGTATCTTACTTAAAAAAAAATAGTTTCCTAAATCACACATAAAAGAGGCCGATAGATCTAGCACTGGACCGTTTTCGGAGATCACTCGCCATTCTGTGTTCTGTGTTCCTTGTAATGTTCTTCAATACGACTGTAAAGGCAATCTGTTTTGTCATTTCTTCTATACTCGATCGATGTTTTCATATTTCATATTTCTCGTTTTACCGTGTGTACCATGTGAGGTCGTCCTAAAGAGTTCGTAGATGCTACATGCTGGACAGAAGTATTATGACTTCAAAATGTCTGATCGTTTTAGTTTGATTACTGCAGGTAAAAATCTTAATTCAGAAATTTAACAGAATCTCTCTTTAGGTTAATTCAAGAGAAGATTCTCTGAGATTAAAATTTAACAGTCTTGAATAATTTGTTGTCCTGAACATGAAGTGTCAAAAAAAGTGCAAGACAAAAGTGAGAAGTTCAAAATGTAAGTCTCATCCGGTTCCATGTCAACACGACCAATGCGGAAACTTTCAACAGGAACTCACAGTGGTCATGTACAATGCAAGCTTGAAATGAGATCAATTTGCTCAAAGAAGTTGGGAACAAGCACACTTTTAAGTCCAGCTCACACACCACGCATACTTTTTTCAGCTAGTTCCTACACTAGCGCCCAGGAGGAGACAACGATTGTCTCTTTGTACCTTATAGTATGAAAAAGTCCATCATCATATAGTTATGTACACTGATTTTGCAACGTATTGACAGTCTTGTTAATATTAATAATTATTACGTTGAGCGCTCTAAAAGCTTAAAAATGGATAACTGCTAAATGAAATAAGTAATTTGAAAGTTTTTTTTATTTAAATCTGCATTTATTTTTCCCCAAAAAGTACAATTAAGGATTCTAAATTTCTTTTTAAAATAACAACCCTGGCCTCAATAACGTGACCATTCAATCTCAATTGGATCCACTAACCAGACAGACGACGGGCTACTTCAGACGAATGATGGCATAATGCTTTAACCCTAAATAGAACGTCCTTTGGCACAAACATAACATGCTGGACTTTAAATTTGTGAAGCCTCCGACTTTCGTCCAAAACCGACAAATCACCGAAAGCGGGATGTTGAAAACTCTATGAATCACATTAGTAAAAGCATGCAGGTGTGTGGTCCGCCTTAGGCTACGCGCAGACCAGGGCCGCGTTGTAACGGACAGCCCGTAACAGCCAAGTCACGTGAATTCTGATATGCGCACTCAACCTACATGTTCAACCGATACTTGCGATATTGGGATCAGAGGTAGAATCCCACTTTCCGAAAAACCGGCTTCTTCCCTTCCCATCTCGGGGAAGAAGCCAGTCGCTTTCTCAATGCAATCTGACGTCCGGGCTAGCCGAGCTGCCCTTTGCGCGTCTAGTAATGTCCAGCTACATTACTCGTTTGCCCTCTGTTGAAAACACTCGCGTGTAGGATCAAAATGCGGTGTCGACACGCAGGGTGTTTTGATTGCTATGCGGCGAGAGACCGAGGCCGTTTCGGAGATAGTTGCTCGTCTTGTCCGGGCAAATCTCCTGGCCAAGGGCTGAGTCTCGGCAGTCGCACCGGTCGTGCTGCCCTTGCGCATCTAGCCGCATTATTCGCTTGTCCTTCGTAAAAAGACCCTCACCAACTTCGCCGTTTCCCGGCACCCGCAGCCGGGACTTCGGCAGCCCTCCAGTGCTGGGCAATCGAACAGTACGTGGTCGACGTCCTCGACTCGGTTTTCGTACAGACGGCAAGACGCGGATTGACTCCAACCTCTCTCTGACATGCTGGCTAAGAGCAGTACGTGGTTTACGTGCATGCGAAACACTTGTACGGCGTCACCTCGCGGGAGGTGAGCAATATTGGGATCAAAAGTCACGGTCGATCGTCTCTAGCGCCGGGCCACTCGTCACCTGAACACTTCTGAGCGCTAGATAGATCTAGGTCAGCGGCCGTTAGATGTGTACTGCGCCTTATCGAATTTACTTGTTTTTCAATAGCTAAGCTTAGGTTTATAATTATTTTTTTTAAATTTAAAACAAGTCTTAGTAATAGCCTAGGCAAAATGTAATAACTGGCCGGGCATTTTTAAGAAATTTGAGTATAAAGTTCTGAATCGAGGAGCGATACAAGATGGCGCTAAGGCCGGCACAGGCCAAGTTTTATGACAGGGCTGTAATACACAGGATGTCGCGCGCTATAACATATGTGGCACGGATCGTGCTGGCTTGTGGGTCGGACGCGCGTCTGCTATTGCAAATGGAAGTAGACTGTCCTATCAAGTGATGACTGGCTGTTACGGGCTGTCCGTTACAGCAAGGCTCTGGTCTGCGTTCAGCCTTAGGGCCTCACAGGAAACTTTAAAATTTAGAACTATTCCCTTAATTGGTTTGCTGCTTACTAAAAAAATCTAGTTAAAAAGCTTTAAAGAAAACAATATGGTAAGGATGCTGTAAAATGTAAAACGAGAAGCGCGAAAACCATGAGAGGTTTCGTCATTGCCTTAAAATGAGAGAAACATGAGGGGTTAAAAAATGATCCGGCAAATGGAAAAAAGAAAGAGAGAGAGAGAGAGAGAGAGAGAGAGAGAGAGAGAGAGAGAGAGAGAGAGAGAGAGAGAGAGAGAGAGAGAGAAAGAGAAAGTGAGAAACAGACATAGGAAGAGGAAGAGAGAGAGAGAGGGCTAGAGAGAAAGATAGATATATAGAGAGAGAGCGAGGGAGGGGACGAGAAAAAGAAGAGAATTATAGATATTTAAAAAGATTGAGAGAAAATGAAACAAGAAAGGTAGGAAATAATAGAGGACGCACAGAAAGCAAAAGAAAAAAAAAGTGCTGCAGAAAGTGAAATGGAAAGAGAGGGGGAAATGTCAAATGAAAAAAAAAAGATTTGAGAAAGGGAAAGATGATAATTTATCAGTCCCTATGGGAAACTTGATTTGGTTATAGTTATAGTATAATACAATGAAGTATGCACAACTCACAAAAATCACATCATATACAGAAAAGAAGTTAAGTCATGAGTACACATCTCTCTCTCTCCACACACACAATTTAACCCACAAATGAACGCCTCTCTTAAAGAAATACCCATATGCAGACACACACACACAAACAGAAAGAGAGTAAACATCAAGTGAAAAACAAAACAAAATAATAAAAAAACCCAAGGGAAGTGACTCTCATCTTCAGTACTAACAACTTAGGTAAAGTTTTGATTACGTCCCACTCTAATTCTTTTTAAAACTTTTATCAAGAAAGTTGTTTTTTGTCTTTGACATTGTTCAGTTTAAAATCCTCCGATATAGTTTATTTAACTATAATTGAGATGAGCTGAGAATTATTATTTGTTTTTGTTTAACGTTGTTCTAGGATTTTATTCATTGTAATCGCAGCCCAAAGAGCAAAACTTTTCAGATGAAGAAAAGGGATGGGAAAAGTGAAACTGAGGTTTTCTCAAACGCTAACATAACATCGCCCTTTAAAGATTAAATCAAACACCTCTTTCATTTGACAGGATACTATTTCACTTAAATTGGAAATACGGATTTTTTAAAAAACTTTTTCCCTATATATTTTTATTATAGATTCCAATGGTTTTACAGATACGGACACTTCATGTTACTTGGGGAGAAAATTTCAAGTTACCAGAAACAAAGTTCCTTAGTATCGATATAGCGATTCTTTCATGCCTCATTTCGAGAAATTTGACTGGAGCAAGGTTAAATAAAGGCTGACGATACATAAGGACAAAGATTTAAAAATTACTCCCACACTTATTACAGCAATAAAGATATTTTTATTTGTGATCTATGAAGACTGAAGGCTTACACACACACACACACACACAAATCATGAATAAAATGTGAAAACAATAATATTGATTTAGTCTCCAACCCCGTATTTCATTTTATCTGCATTCATATTTTAAGGAAATAATTTTTTCACCTAAATCTAAGAAGAAGAATTTATTTTACATTAGCCGATTCCGTCTTTTTGCTTTGTTTTTTCTTGCTCAATTCACTGAAGTCTAGTAATTATAACATGATGTTTACACCCTTTAACAAAAAAAAAACAACCAAAAAAAAAAAAAACAACCAAAAAAAAAAAAAAAACAACAACAACAACAGAGTACTGTCACTGTAGTTTGCCTTCATCTGCTCTGAAGATTAGGGTCGAGCGACTTGCGTAGGTTTTGATATCATTTTGAAAACATCAATTTTAGTCAGGTCGAATGCGAATTGACGCTCTGTTGATGGGAAAGAAAAAAGGGCGAAATAAATATCTTTATGTTCCTATCATATTTCTTTTCAAAATATATGACCCCCGCCCTGTGTCTCTCTCTGTTTCTCTAAAAAAAAAATGTACACACACACACACACACACACATATATATATATATATATATATATATAATTTATAATGTAGTAACTGTCTCAGTTTTGAAAACACACTCTTTTAATGAAATAACCCTGGCGAATTCTCACTTTCAAGAGATAAATGATCGATTTAGGATTAAAGATATCGATAAAATAATAGTGGATATAAGAAAAAATACATTGAAGTCAACGATCATAACGCATTACAGACATGGGCATGGGTTCTCTTCCCATACAAGGGTTAGTAGGCACTCAATGTTTCAGATTTTTTATATTATTAATCGAGTGGCCATAAAACCAAATTCGAAATTATGTTTTTAAATATTGTATAAACATGAGGTAAAGATCATCGTCGTATTCGAGGCTTAAAGTGAAAGGGAGATAATGAAAATGTCTACAATTATTTTATCTCTAGCTCTTGAATTCACGCTTGGCTTTATGTGACAAATGTGTTTTCTACTTCACAGTATCAAGTTACGAAATCAATACGAACGGTGGGAAATATGGAATTATCTGGAAATTTTGATGAAAAAAAAATAATATAAAAATGGAAATAGGAAGTTGGATTATCTTACAAAATCGAATAGGGGAAAAACAATGAGAGCTAGAGATTTAACCAGAACCCAAGATCACAAGTCATGTTGAGATACCACCATAACCAAGGTCTGGTTTTAACCAGAACCCAAGATCACAAGTCATGTTAAAATACAGCCATAACCAAAGTCAAGATTTAACCAGAACCCAAGATCACAAGTCATGTTAAAATACAGCCATAACCAAAGCCTGTTTATTCATCCCTATAGATATCAGTACTTCTTGCAAAGATCTTATTGCTTTAACGAAATCAGAAAAAAACTTGAAGCATTGATGCAATTTCAATCTTTAATCAGAAACCTTCACCAATCCTTATGCTGAAATTAAATTACACGACTTTTCACATGTTGGACTTGAAGAAATGATGATGTTAGACACAAAAGGAACCCTCCACACCAAAAAAAAAAAAAGAAAAAAAGAAATGGGTAAATAGGCTCCTTCACGCTTCATTTCTATACCTTGGTACAATACGTATTTCACCAAGATATCTCAATTTAAAACCTTCAAATTATGGGCGTGAGCTGATGTCGAGAGTTAGAAAATATAAAACGCTTTTGATAAAACACCCAAGCCGAAACAATGAATCTCAACTACTCTTAATGTTCGAATCTAAAGCGTCCCTACCAGGTGTTTTGGGCTGTATGTTTTCACAAGAAGATTGTGAGAGAGACTTAGAGGACGTTTAGCAATTAAGAGCCGCCGCTGAGTCACTACATCAGGAGTGTCATTACATCGAAACCGAAATGATAGATCGCGCCTTTAAAGAGATGTCTTGTCTGCATAAATTAATATGTTATAGGCCATTGGCTCAGGTGCCGCTTGTACTACACAGATTCCGATCTAATGAAAAAAAAAACCCATCTTCGTACCTGTCGCCGTAAGCCAATATATTTCGTCACGATTTGTGTCCGTGAATACAGTTTTGAAGTTAAAACTCGTTTAAGTGAGGAAAAAGCAGAGATGACAATGAAACACACACACACACACAAATTGAATCCTCCTTGGCGTGCATGACCTGTCTCTTTTCTCGCTCAAAGAGAGAGAGAGAAAGAGAGCGAGAGAGAGAAAGAGAGTGAGAGAGATGGTGTAGGGGGAAGGTGTGTGAAAAACAAGAGAAAGACAAGAAGAGAGAGGGAAAAGAGAAAAAAATAGAGAAGGTTATACAGAGAGTGTGTCTGTGTGTGTGTGCGTGAGAAAGAGAGATAACGAGAATAACTGACTCAGAAAGATATATAGAGCCGTAAATAAAGAGTAAGGGTTCACATTGAATTTGCTTTTAGAGAAAGCATTTATACGCAGCTGAAGAAAACAAAGTCAAAGGGGAATAGAGCGAAAACCAGCGAGAAAATTTATAATTAGGTAAGCTCACAAATCAATTATGGAGAGATATTTTATTTCTGCCACGAGAGGAAGTTTCTAGTAACAGTTGCAACACCACTGAGGTTTCTACCACAAAGAGACACACTGGATAAATAAATAAAAATATGATGAAGAAAGAATCAGGATTAAAAAAAATTATGAACAATCTCCCTGGATTAAATAATTTCGAATCCAAACCAGACAGATTTATTTTTTATACAAAACAAATAAAAGTTTTCATCGAAGAAAATTATTACACTGGAATCTCTGATGGGATTAGGGTCAGTCTAATGAGCGCTTACATTAAGTACCAGAGAAAATCCGTCTTAGATTAAGCATTATCTGAACATAAGAGGATAAAAATCTCTCTGAACTTATAGAGCAGGTGTTTCGCTACAATTTTTTGAAGCATGAATCAAGTAATTAATTTCGGTTTCCAAATTAAGAATCTTAAAAAAATGCTTGATGGGTAGAGGGTGTACAATAGGAGGTGGGCCTCTAAAACGTCACTTGTAATCAAAATTAAGGTTTTAGAAAGACCTGCATTATAGAGAGGATGGATGGACAATGTAAGCTAAACCAAATTCTATTAACAGTGGGGGCGGTGCCTTTGATCATATTTGAAGGACATAAAGGGGGATAATGAATCACCTGGAAGAGCTGATCACCGCTGCAATGGTATATTTAAGGAGGGATGTCCAGCGAAGGTGAACAGGTCAAAAACTCGCCTTGACGCTTAAGATCTTGATCTCTTCTCCTATTGCCAATATCTTCTCAGAAGGTTTGTATCATACCTCATGCTTTTGAAAAAAGATGATCAGCGAATTATTATTAGTAGTAGTAGTATTAGCATTAGTTGTAGTAGTAGTAGTAGTAGTAGTAGTAGTAGTAGTAGTAGTAGTAGTAGTAGTAGTAGTAGTAGTAGTAGTAGTAGTAGTGGTGGTGGTGGTAGTTGTAGTGGAGGTAGAGGTAGTAGTAGTAGTAGTAGTAGTAGTAGTAGTAGTAGTAGTAGTAGTAGTAGTAGTAGTAGTAGTAGTAGTGGTGGTGGTAGTAGTAGTGGCGGTGGTAGTAGTAGTAGTAGTAGTAGCAGCAGCAGCAGCAGCAGCAGCAGCAGCAGTAGTAGTAGTAGTAGTAGTAGTAGTAGTAGTAGTAGTAGTAGTAGTAGTAGTAGTAGTAGTAGTAGTAGTAGTAGTAGTAGTAGTAATTAAAGTAAATGCAGTTACTTTGGCTTTTGTTCTAGAGGCTTTTTTTTACTTTGATAAGAAATGATCTTGTAAAGAAATTTATATAACATGATTTCCGTGCGATCAAACTGATAGATAAATCTTTGAAAGAAAATAAAAATAAAAAGTGGCATGCTTTAGAGTTTTCATGCAACTTCACTGTGGAAAGAAAAGAAAAGAATGAGGTTTCATTAGGAAACTTTTAGACAGATAAAAAAGATAACATTTTAAAGGGAGAGAAAGAAACAAGAAAAACAAGAAAAGAAACGAAATCCTTATGTTTTTGATATTAAGTATTTTGTTATGCGTTTTTTTAGTCAACGTTAAAACAATTTTTATTATTGAAAAGAGAACCATTTGCTTTCATTTTCATGTGACTAGCAATGAACAACATTTTTTGTGTCAAAACTTTTAGAAATACTCTTTGATTCAAATCAATATTTTTAATAAACAATAAATTAATGTTTCAAGGACAACACGGAATAGAAGTCAGCAGATATACATTTGAAAACATATTATACTTATATATTATAAGTTTAAAGAAGACAATAAATCACCAACTTAAGAAACAAGCAATATTATCATCAGATTAAAATTGACCCGGAAAAGGATGATAAATCATCCGCTCTATAGTATAATCTCTTAAAATTCCTATTCACGTGGCGGCTCCGGGAACAAAAAGGATCAAATTCCTTTCACTGATTTCTATTTCGTTATGTTAGCAAAGGGAACAAGAGCTATCAGATTTAAAGCAAAATCTTGAGTACGACAAGTTCTATTCTATTGTAAAAAATAATATCGCATCAGAAAATTTTATTCTATGCCTAAGGATTTATAAACAATGCTTTTTATTTATACTTATCTTGCAAAAGAAATATCATTAAGAAAGAAAACGCGTTTTAAACCTTGATTAATATCGAATAACTTTTGGTTACTGTGTATAATTGATACTATATATCATCATGAATGAGTGTTATGCTTTTTCTAACACTTCGTTTAAGACTCATCGGAAAGTTTGAGGGGAAAAAAAATTGTTAAAAGGAATCATTCTGGTGACCACCGTCATGATAGTGACTATGGCGTAATCAAAGTAAAACATTCACTGTCTTAAGTGATTAGCAACATAAATTTTGGAAAAGCACAACTCTTTCAAACAGATCTTTAATTCAATAAAACAAAAAAAAAAAGGTGTGCGTTCTTTGAACAGCTCTGGTAATCAAACATACTGAAAGTCTTCCTGCATTTCAGGCAGGATTTGATAAAAGCCATCTTTCGACGACTTATTGTCAATCGTCTATTTCTTAACGCCTTTGCTTCATGCGTGGCAACGCATATTTTCCTTTTTAAAATCATCACAATTTACAAAGTTGATCCAAAGTTAAAACTTTCCACTTATATGATTGTTAAAAAAAAATTGAATAGTAAGCCATAATTTGTTTTACATTAATTTTTAATCATTTGAAATCATATGACTTTTAAAGTGTTTACCCTCAAAGACTTTTGATGTACTTTGCATTTACTTCAAGCTCTGCAAAAAGGAGCTTGAAGCATTTCTCCTACAAAGAGAATGAAAGTGGAAAATATTGCTATGATTCATTCTTTGTCTAGCGTAAACCGAATGCCTCTAAACAGCAGAATGCCCCAGGTGTTTTAGGTACCTTTCATTAGCATTCGATAAAACGGTTGCCTAACAAAGCTAATACTAATGCAGAATACATTTATGGGTAATTATTATTCATTGGATAAATCCTGAGCAACATTGCTATCGTGAGAAATCCGGCATGATTTTATCAGCGGCCAAGAGCTAGTTATCGTGACCTTTATCCTTTCATACCCGATGAAACGGGGCATGTTTTTTTTTTTTTTTGTTTTAATGATTTTAATTGAAAAAAAATTGCTATTTATTTTTGTCCCTTTTTTGATGGATTAAAAACCAAGATCGCCTATTGCTTTACGCTCTATGTAAATCAAGACCTCGACAATGTCAAAGTTTTTCCTTAATCAGACCGAAAAATTATTCACATTCTTCTTCTTCTTCTCAGGTAGGTTGGTTTCTACTGAGAATGTGTTTCTATTCATACATAAGTATAAATTTACGCTTTACGTAAATAATGACAGCCAAAAAACAAAACAAAAAAAAAGACAAAAAAAAAAAAAAAAACAAAAAAACAAAACCCAGTGCTAACGGTTTTAGTATTATAAGGCGTAAACAATAACATATTCAAAGCTTACTGTCCAAATCAGTCTAGACTGTAGATCTCGTTCTAGCTCTCGAGACTGAAAATGTAAGGCGAATTCTATAGACGGATGATTTGAAAGCTTCTGTTGATTCTTTATGGTCCAAGAGTCCTGCCTAAGATGATCCGTCTTTTTGACCTGTGATCTCCTGAGCTTCAAAGAGAAAAATTGAGGGGGAAAGAAAGAGGGGGGGGGGGGGGGGAGGGAGGGAGGGGGGGAAGTTAGGGGTTGTAGTTTATGAAATATTTTTCCGTACCAGTATGTATTCCCCATAACGTAATCCATTCTATTTCGCAGGTCACATTTGTTCATCATGCTGAATTCACTGAGTCTGATCTTTCTGGTTATGTGTGTTATCAGTCTGGTTTCTGATCAAGGTAATACTTATATTTTCTGCTTAGAGAAAAAATATAGTGTGAACTCTCTTGTGTGTCTAATTCGACTGCCTGATAAAGTCTTGTTTAGTTGCTTTATCAGGCGTTTTCATTAAAAAACCCCACATAACTAGGACCTTGAAGAAACGACAAAAAACTTAAAAGCATTGAACTATTTGATGCTTATTGATCAGCGAAGTAGACAGCTCCTTACAGATCTGAGAGAATACATTTCTCCATTATATATTTATACCGGTAATCATTTCACGTAACATAATCTTAGCTCAAGAAAAAAAAATTATAAGAAAAACAAACAAACCAACAAACCAACATCATCATACGATATATTAAACAAACATGCTCTCCAATAAACAAAATGCCATTTCTTTCACAGCAACTTCACCGTAAAAACCAACCAATCTAATTCACTAACAGGTAAACCTATGTTGCAAACAGAGAACATCTAAGAGGATTAAGTATATAAAAGCATAAAAAATGCGAAAGATTGACTGAAGCATTGATATACGATCACTCCAACAGCTTCAATTTGTTCTTCATCTTATATGTAAATAAGGTTTTTCATCTCTGATTTTTTTAATATTTTCCTCATTCTTAGAATTTGTCTCCGGCCAAATCTTTCAATTTAATTCTCCTTTTATCTGTTTCCTCACTGTTATCTTACCGTAAGATATAAAATCAGGGACATTTTTATTCATAACTTTTGCCTCATTTCAAGTTTACAGTTCAGTAGCCATTATATAGGTTTCACATGAATGCAAAACCCTTATATCTCTAATCGATTAAATGCAACTCTGTAGATAAATTTTTCTTGCTTTTACTACAAAACTCACATTCTCTCTGTTCATCAGGTGGAGTTGCTGCCATGCCTTACCCCTACTACCAAAACCCATACATGCAGAACTCATACATGCAAAACCCGTTCATGCCTTTCAACATGAACCAGATGAGCGGATTTCTGAGTCCCTTCATGTGGCTCAGATTCTTCGAATGAATGCCCTACCTCCTGGTCAAGACACCGTATCGACTCAAGTCACATATGGTTAAATCTGAATTGCAAGAACGAGAGAAAATGCGTAGCTGTTTAGAATAAATAGAAAATATACCCCACTTAACTTCTCGTGCTGGATTTCTAGATTTTATGGGACCAGTGTTCAATATTAAGGGGCACAGGCCCTTGGTTTTTCAAGCAAAACATAGTTTAATTACAATCTTGGCCTTTCTTAGTTTCATTGACTTTTAGGATAGGTAAAAAGCAAGCCCATGATAATTCACTGTACTAATTTAAAACAATACTTACCTTATGTGTCTTGTAAACGAAAGTGGTTTTTTTTTTAATCTTTGACGTGAATATCAAATTTGTGATGAATTGCAGTTTTCGTCTCGTAAAATTGCTAATACAATCTTAATATAAATTTCTATGACAGAATCATATTTTAATATGTCTGGTTCTCGATCGCCCGGATTTAAGTAACTACTTCTTCAAAATTATGAAACTTCACATTTTGAAGAATACAAATTCTTTCATGTCTGATAATTTTAAATTATTTAAAATTCGACAATTTTGTCTGGGTTAGTTTTTGAATTAGCGATTTATCAGTCTTCTGTATTCGTTTACATCTATCTTCTCAGTGTAGACCGAAATTCCTAGATTCGGATTTATTCGGCCCTCCCGGTTTTGGAATCTAAAAACAGGTGCACTTCTATTTGTGATATGTTGAAGATTATTCTGTTGAGCGATTACTTAAGAATACAAACCTATTTTACAGTAGTAATTATCTATACAGGTGCACTTCTATTTGTGATATGTTGAAGATTATTTTGTTGAGCGATTACTTAAGAATACAAACCTATTTTACAGTAGTAATTACCTATACAGGTGCACTTCTATTTGTGGTATGTTGAAGATTATTTTGTTCAGCGATTGCTTAAGAATTTAAACGTATTTTACAGTAATAGTTACATATAACATAATATCTATAATTTGTGAGATTTACCATATTCGATCAAGCCTGGGTTTTGTAATTTATAATATGTTAAAAAAGACCCACTTGCGGTTCGTTATGATAACAAAGGGATCTAGAATCAACTTTGAATATAATATAAACAGTCCTTATCTTTATGAAACAGTGAAGATAGAGATAGAGTTAAGGCCTTCTGTTTTATGGAAGTGGAATTTTGGCAACACTGGATCTGATTTTTTTCTCTAATTTTCCATAAAATGTTTTTGTGATTCAGCTTATATACATACCTAAAAAACAGGAAAAGGTGTTAAAGTAAACTTTGAGGATATAAGTAGAGAATTTCACACGGGTCTTTTCTTCAAGAGCGTGAATGATATAGAAATAAAAGAAAAAAAAATTAAAAATGATAATCGATTGCCTGCCATACCACTTTTATCTTGATTTCTGTTTTGTTTTGTTTCACCATTCCTCTGACACTTTCACCTGGTCATTTTCAACCAATGTAATACCTCATCTTCTCTTGCCACAATTCACATTCCTTTGACATTAATCCTTTGATCAGCGTCTTTCTTTGTAAGGTGGGGAAGTGAATCTAGCTAGATTAACAGTTACAACCAGGCAGGGCAAAGCATGAACCTTCGGGCACCGTCCACACTCAGCGCTGCTCAGACAACAATCTCAAAAGCAATAAGTTCAAGCGATGAAAACACGAGCTTTTCGCTTAAGGAAAAAAGGCCATTTGGAAAAAAAAACAAAGCAAAAAAAACAAAAAAACAACGACAAAACAAAACAAAAAAATTCTTTTCAGTTTCTTCGTCTGTCTCTTTTGTTTGATTTTTTTCTTTGACAAAGCCTATCTAAAACAAGATAATCGTATTACTCTCTAAATATCCACAAAAAAGTGTTTTTGTATTTATATTCAGGAAGCAGTCGGTTACTTGATAAGAGACACGTTTAATCTGAGGGTAAAAATGCGTGAGACAATAACCATTCAAGTTCATTGTTAAAATTATTATGATTACTTTCCTTGCCAAAAACTACTATACTTATTTACTATAACATTAATAGTTTCCAACAAACTACTTTGCCCAAACAGTGACGAACGCTGACGCACAGATTTTTGTATACAACTGTGAAAATGTTGATGTTTACGGAAAATACATAAAAACAAAACTAACAATAACTCGAACACCCCCTCCCCCCAAAAAAAAAAAAAAACAAAAAAAAAAAAAAAACAACAAAAAACAAAACCAAAAAAACCCCAAAAAACACAAAAAAACAAACCAAACAAAAAAAACCCAAAACAAAACAAACAAACAAAAAACAAAACTAAGAAGAAAACAACAAAAAAAAAAAAAAAACAGTTCCAAAAACCAAAAATAAAGCACAAAAAAATACAAAACAGAGAAAAGAAATAAAACAGCAACAAAATGGAAAAAAAAGAAATTCAAAAGAAAGCATAATTTCTGTGATTCTTGGACAACTAGATAGATGCATAGTATTAGATAAAGATAAAATAGATAAATAAAACGATCAATAGATATTTGGAGCCATAGATAGATCGGAAAACAGATCGATAAATAGAGAGAGAGAAAGAGAGAGAGAGAGAGAGAGAGAGAGAGAGAGAGAGAGAGAGAGAGAGAGAAAGAGAGAAGATTATGAAATACATATCTAGTTCTATCCTTATTATGCTGATATAATAATTAAGCAGAGATTGATAAATAGAAAGTAAGATAAATGGATTGATAGACAGGTAGATAGATCAATAAATAATTAGTTAGAGAAACAATGAAAGAGAGAGATTGAGCAGATGAGGAAAAAAGGAGATGAAGAAAGATATCAAGAGGAAAAAAAAACAAAAACTGGGAGGGTAGGAGACTAAGGTACAGAGAAAGAGAAACAGTGTGATATAGAAATGAGTTGGGCAGATCGAGATAGAAAGAGAGAGAGAGAGAGAGAGAGAGAGAGAGAGAGAGAGAGAGAGAGAGAGAGAGAGAGAGAGAGAGAGAGAGAAAGAGAAAGAAAGAAAGGGGGAAGATAAAGAAAGAAAGATAGAGATAGAAAGATAGATAGGTGGGTAGAGAGATAGATAAATAAATAGATAGATAGATAGATAGATAGATAAGTAAATAATTAGTTAGAGAAACAGTGAAAGAGAGAGAAAGAGAGATAAAGAGAGAGGAAGGGAGATAATTATCCCCTAATCTACACTATCAGCATGACCTGTCAGCCACAGATGGACAGGTATTTGTTCTACTTTCTGGAACTTAAATTGCTCTTTTTTAATTCAACCAAAGCCCTCATTCGCGCTTCTTTTTAAAATCCAAATTCACACATTTAGATCTATTTCATATCGTTGTGATACGTATTTCTTCTTATAAAAAAGTTTATCCTCCTGAAACGCATCCCATCTTATTTAAAAAAAGAAATAAAAAAAGCAGTTTAAAAAAAGGTTCCTATTCTAAACATTACCGTAACTGCTGATTTTTAAGAAAAGGTCATTAACTGCTTTATAAAATTTCTTTATTTTTTTTAAATGGTAAAAAAAATGCGCATACCCAATAATATTATAATTCATTGTCAATGGGTAAAGAAAAAGAATTTGATAAGAATGATAGTAACAATGGAGGAGATCAATCATAAAATGATCTCTTGCAACAATAAGATTAATACTCTATGTTTAAGTTACTGAAGCTTAAGAGATCAGATAATAGTGAACAATAATCGATATATGTGCTTAGGCGGTAGTTAGTCAAAAAAAGAAGGAAAGAGAGAAAGAATAAAAAAAGGATGTTTTCACTTTGTAGTGATATAATTTCTCTCTGAGTACAAACACAATTATATAAAAGCTCCACCCTGATACCCATTTCAAAGATGGTGGGAATATCAGTCAGAATTTTCAGACTAACTTTTCGTGTTGATAGTCGTGCCGCGGTTTCCACAGCTCGCGGTACCACTGATAGGAAAATCAATAGCACTCGCTTTCTCTCTGAGCATGCTGGTTTATAAAGGAGACCTTTGACAAACCTGTGTTCACTATCTTTTCTCAGGAGCACAATAGAAAATTTAAATTTAAACTTCTTTTCATTTAACTTCGCACGTGACAGATTTTTTTCGTGACGAAGTTGTGGAGAGGAAGACTTTTGGGATGAAATGAATAGGAAAAATTTCAAAAGGAAAATTTTAACCTCAACTTCTACATTAGATAAATTTTATATATATTCAGAGTTGTCCTCTTGAAGTCAAATCAGATTGCAGCCTAGCTTTGACACTTTTCAAAGGTTTAGTTAGGAGACACGCGATCTTTTAAGATGTGGAACTTCAGTGAGACTTCCCCTAGCACGGAGAGCGTGACGTCGTCCACAGTGCAGGAATTTATATCTATTCACCTGCGAAACACGTTCTTGAAAATCAACGGCAGCATCCTTCTTGTCCTTTCTCTCGCAGGGATACCGAACAATATTCTGAACATGATCATCTTCAGCAAAATGGGTTTTAATTCTAACATAAACATACAATTCTTTTCTTTATCTGCAATTGACTTCATTTGCTCATGTTTCTACGTATGTGTAGCTGTGATCATGCAAGACATGTCGGGACTAATAGACCTGCGCGTCGATTTGACAGATGTCATATACCTGACGGCCTCTGTGCTCAGCAGCTTATCTGCCATCGGATCTTGGGTGACAGCCATCATAAGTGTCGAGAGATGCTGCTCTGTTGTTCTCCCTGTGAGAGTGAAAGACATTTTTACCCGCAAAGTCACTATGTGCTTGAATGTTGGAATGCTTATTGTCCAGATGGCTTTCTTAGCATCAAACGTATCCAGTATGAGATTTAAGGTCACCAGATCATCACTTAACTACAGACCACGGGTCACTTTGGACAACTCCAGAATGAACGATACTTTGTACGTCGCTCTACTTTTCTGGGGTGCATCGTTTATCACTTTCATCTGCATGGGTGTTATAGTGATCAGTACCGCTTACTTGGGAATCGCACTCTTACAAAGAGACATATGGTTAGAGTCACTGCCAGCTCGAACAAACCAAGCCGGGAGGAAAAATAAGAAGCTAGTTCACACCGTTGTAGCCATTTCAGCTATCTACATCATCTGCTCTTTACCTGGAGTGATCGTGCTCCTAACGCTTTTTATTGACCCCAGCTTGAGTCCTTTTGACCCCACCACTGAAAGCCTGTCTATTGTGTTATCGACTTTCATCCAAATTTGTCTATCTTTCTCAGGGATGGCGAATATGTTTGTCTACCTTAAGATGAACTCCAAATACAGAGAACATTTCAAAATCATTCTCTGCTTTGCATGCGCTCAAATCAGAATGCGCTGTGGTTCAGATTGAAGTGCGCGATATCGTCACTTGGTTGTGGCTACAGCAAAAGTATCTGGTGTTGCTACTGAAAATATCTCATACATGCTTCTGAGGAAGTTTTTAGTTGGGTAGCGGTATGTGGTCAGAAGTGTGCGAGGGAAGTCGAGTTGAGGGAGAGATTCTAAATTAAAGTGAGCCGATTTTTTTTGCGTTAGATTTAGATTCATAAAATGTTTCCACATCGTTAATGATAAAGTCAATTTAAAGAGTTTACTGTACTTATCGAGTACGTTCAACTACCCAGTATGTTGATCATTGAGCTCTAGTGTCTGTTCTCCACTCGTGATATGCAAGTTCTATTCATTATGTTTCGAGATCATCTAATTCTGTATCATCATCTTCCCTGAAAAAAGCCAAAAATTCCAGTAAATAGGTGTGCCAAATTTTCATCGTCATTTCCAGTTCATGGTCTGGAGGGCTTGTAAAAAGATTCTTCAGTCTTGAACTTCGGACAAGCAAATGACTTTAATTTTGAGTAGGCATTTGAGAAGATTAGATACAGATCCAGTAAAATGAAACACCCAAAAATATTCCTTTTTTTAGTCTCGAGAAGAATGTCATAGAGGTAAGATGAGCGACACTCCTGGGCCATAAATGATATTTCAAATCCGCTAACACAAGAAAAAACTTGAATGAAGAAGTGCAACTTGCAGAAGAATTGAAGTTGACAAATCTTGGGGAAAAGTCACGTTAAAAATTCCTAAAACAATCCAAGGCCAATCCAATAACGATTCTTGAAATACTGCTTCATCCAACTTCAAAGAAAATATGAATCAATAACAAAATATAAAGAAATACAATTCAACAAAAGCATCTCCCATAAAAATAAATATTATATCGTGACAAAGTTATGCGATAATGCTGAACAATTTTATGGAATATTTTATGAGTAATTGCATACCTATTTTTAAAGGTGTTGATTTCTAATCTAGATATGCAATCAAAGTTTGAAAAGAATTATGCATATAACAATTAATGAAAAAATAATTTTGGCTACTTGCAACACAATAAATTTACCAAATCTTTAAAAGATTATCGCCATTATTCTGTTTGAGGACAAAACAATCAAAATCGTAGAGATTGGAGAGTTGGGGGCTCTAAGTAGAACTATCTGACCACACCTATCCTTGCTTCTGATCTTTCCAAAAACTTAAAGGACAGAACTCCATACAAAAAGCTAGATGTGGTAAAACAGCCTAAATAACTCGATCTATATACGGTTTGAGCCTGGATCCTTTTTAGTATTCATGGTTATATTTATTTTTCTTTGTTTTTGAATGTAATTTCAGTGCAATATGATGTACTGCGAGAAGATTATAATTTGTATATTGTTGTAATGTATAAGTTTGTAATTTTTTAGATAAAGTTTGAAAGTTTGTACGCTTATTCAAAATGCTTTTTCACTCCAGTCTTGCATTGTTAATCGGTATTAGCGGTGGCTAAAAATATAACGACTCACTGTAATCAACAAAGACTTTCCGTACAATTTTGATTGCTAGGTCTCTGAAATTTTAGGTTTCTTAGGCAGCCACGCGTTATCCCATCAGTAACTATTGCTCTTCAATGACGATTTTACCGTATTTGACAAAAATAGAAACGATTTTGAAATACTTCGTGAATACATTTATAATTTATCACAAAAAACGGGAGGCTCTGAATCAATAAAATTAAATCTATAGATTACTTTTGTCCGAAAAAGTCAGGAGATTCTGAACCATCAGCATCAATCATGGAAAACTGGAAACTACGTGTAGCATTGTGTCTTGAAAACAAGATGTTTTTCATATGTGGAAAGTATGTGAGAAAGTAGCTTTAAAAGTTGGTTACTTTGAGATCGCTTGAAATCGCTTTTCTTCCCATTAAAAAGATACAACATGATAATATGTGTCGTCTTTTAAAAATAAATCACGCAACCAAATATCTTATCAATATAGCAATCATCGGTCCAACTTTCTCAGATTTTCATTGACATTCAATCCAGTTGGAATTGACTACTAAAAAAGAAAATCGTATACATCTTAGCCTTTTCCTAAAAGATTTACTACAATGCGTATTACCAAAACATTTTCACAAGGAAAAAAATCAATTTGGTTAAAACTAAACCTAAATATAAGTTGGGAACTTTTGGGAAGAATTATTTTAATTTAACACAGTCTGATATGAAGAACATGAATTACAATCTCTATTATCCTCCAATAATTTGTCCACTTTCAAAATAGAATTGCATCATGCTTGTTTGATTTGTGAAAAATTTAAAAAAACTTCTTTTGTTAAGAAGTGAAACCCTATATGTCAGTGTTTTAAATTACATGGTGATACAATTTTTAAACAGTCTTAAGAGCAATATTTTAAAGTTTTCTTGGCATTTAATCGCAGTGATTCACACAATTGTTCATGATTTAATATCTATATTTAATATATTTCATTGTATTTTATTTTGCATGACCTGTTTCGCTATATAAAACTAAACACACTCTCTGGTGAAACTCTTCGGGCTGAGATCCACTTTACCTCGGATATAAGCAAAAATTCGAATGTCGCTATAGGTTCATTTTTGCGCTAGACCTATTTTAGAGATTTTCAAGTTCAAGCTGGAAAATGGATATTTCATTTCTTTGAAACTCCATCTTTAGAAAATCTTTTCATTCCACTTAGTTTTTTTTGTATCTGAGGTATTTAACCTCTTGAATCAAATGACTTTATGAAACGACTTCAGATCAGATTTGTGGCGTTAACAGTTTCAATGAAAAAAGTACGTTCAACTTGAAAGGCCATTTCCTCAAAACAACATTTTCTCAACCGGGTGATTTTAAAACTCCATAACTTTTGATCTAAACAAGATAAAATCTTCAAGTATTAAGCAAAATGCTCAGAATTGTTTGCAGAATCTAAAACTGAGCTTATCTAATTTTTCTTATCTGGACCCATGTGAAGGATTTTGCCGTGCGTCCATTATTTTTTTTATTGGTTGTGACGTATCTTCAATTTAACGTAAGGTAAACTAAAACCCCAAAAGCAGTCTAAACTGCTACAAACAGCTAAACCTGGTTCATTATCTCACGAAGTTTATTGCAATGACCTCCATAGTAAAATATAATAAATTATTACTCTCCTCTACAGGTGTGAACTGCAGTGTTTTAGAGGCTCAACATTCACAGCACAGTATTACATTAAGTGTTTTGAGCCACTGTTGCGAGTTACAAAGAAAGTAGCTATTTTGCATCGCACAAAGTGAGTGAGGCCCCATAGCAATCAACACATTTGCTTCACCAAATACCAAACTTACTTGAGACGGCATTTTTTTTTCAACTAGAAATAAACATACACATCTCTCTGTGTCAGATCCTCAGTATGGTCGACCAAATGACAGCAGTTCAATGCATTCAAATTCAAGACAAAACAAAACGCATGCTTTTTTTTTTTTTTTTTAAGATTAGTTAGGAACGATTTCAAATACCTTCTTACCTCGATCTCCTACTCCTGCGGTCTAAAATGATTAAAAACAGAAAATAAGATGAATTCATTTAAGCTTCCCTTTTAGAGATGCATATAAGCCGGGATTTTGAGTTAGAAATATTGAACTATTTTTCTGTCAATACTATTCAACTGAAATTTTGTTTTATCAAACTGTATATATAATGAATGTATAACGCTTTGAGGAAGAAAAAACGAACTCGTTATTGAAAAATCAACCGTGTTCTCAAATAGAGACTCATTCACCTCTTGCACAATCATGCTTGGATTAAGACTTTTGTTTGTTTAATGTTTTATTGCTTTTCTGTGCAGTTGTATTTTGCTGTAACTTATATCTGTTTTCGCTATATGTTTTAAATCATAACCCATATAACACTTAGATTGGAATAATGACAGATTAAAAATTTGAAATTAATTTTGTCACATGGCCCCTTCCACCAATAGGAATTTAAATATCTTTTTTCTTTCTTTCAGTAATGGCGTAAACGTCTAATGGTTCTTATTTCTATAAGTATTGTAAATATTCCATATTTGAATAATTTTTGTTGAAACTTTTGAATAGAAGCCGAATGTCCTTTTTTGTAAACTACGCTTGTCTGATTTTTTTTGTCAGACGTAACATTTATGTATAGATCTAAATGTACGTTTGTGCGTATAAAATTATAGATACAGTGTGTACAATGTACTGATTTGAGTTTTACGGATTACTGTAGTTACTATTTAGAACTCTTTTTGCCAGCAGTAATTGTTTCTTTTATTAGTCTTGATATTTGCTAGATTGTTCTGTTTAGCAAACTAGACTCAGTGCATATTTGCGACAAATCACAGAAGATAAACTCAGACCTAGACATTTTTTTCCTCCAATCTTGTTGTTTTCTTCTGATAAAAAATGAATAGAATTAAAGATTTGCCAAGAGCATTGAAATCTACAGATGTTACTAAAGGAATATTTATTTAACAAATCTTTTGTATAATAAATTCTAATTCTAATTTCAATTTGAATAATAATTACATATTTAAATTTAGCGAGGAAAACTTTTCTCTTCATCGTCATCATCACTATCTTCTTCTTCTTCTTCTTCTTCTTCTTCTTCTTCTTCTTCTTCTTCTTCTTCTTCTTCTTCTTCTTCTTCTTCTTCTTCTTCTTCTTCTTCTTCTTCTTCTTCTTCTTCTTCTTCTTCTTCTTCTTCTTCTTCTTCTTCTTCTTCTTCTTCTTCTTCTTCTTCTTCTTCTTCTTCTTCTTCTTCTTCTTCTTCTTCTTCTTCTTCTTCTTCTTCTTCTTCTTCTTCTTCTTCTTCTTCTTCTTCTTCTTTTTCTTCTTCTTCTTATTATTATCATTATTTTTATTATTATTCTTCTTCTTCTTCTTCTTCTTCTTCTTCTTCTTCTTCTTCTTCTTCTTCTTCTTCTTCTTCTTCTTCTTCTTCTTCTTCTTCTTCTTCTTCTTCTTCTTCTTCTTCTTCTTATTATTATTATTATTATTATTATTATTATCTTGCAATGAGCATGATGATAATTTATATTAGGCTACATACATTCATACTTAGTTCTAAATTTAAAAAAATCACACAAATCTCGTTGCTTAAAAAAAGCAAAGTTCAATCTATGATAAAGTTTGAGTCCAGATCAAACATGAAATTAGGAAGAATAAAAAGCAATGTAGGTCAAAGTGGAAGATGAAACAACTAAAGTAAAAATATCTAAAAGAATAGTCATCACAACTTTTGATAATATCGAAGAATTCACAACAAAGATATGAAGCTTTAAAAAATTGGACCTTTATGGCTTCGAAGACTGGATTCAATTTATTCATATAATTAACAGACCTTACAAGTTTTCCCATTTGTAGTACAGAGTACAATATGAAATTTAGGCTTAAATCAAATATCAGTTTTAAGAAATGAAATGTGGTTCGAGTAAGATGGTGTAACAATTTAAAAAGAAACAATCTAAAGAAAAATAAAACCAAACAAACATTTATAAATTGGATCTACCTTAAAGCGGTTATAAGATACCACTCACAAATATTGACTACATTTATTATTCTTCCTATAGTTGTATTTTTTTTTTGCTGTCATGATAGCGAAATTTATCATTATGCTGAATATGTCTTTTAAAAGTACGCATATTTTGTAATTTCGGTTTAAGTAAAGTACAACCTGACCATTATAATTTTTTTGTGAAATCTTTGATATTTGCAAGTAAACTTTCCATTCCTTATCTTGTTGTAAATGGCATAGTCATGCCTGAATGTTTCTTTCTTGTGCTATAATCGTAATTTATCGTAATAAATTAATTGTAATATAAATATAACTTGCTCTGTACTTTCTGTGCTATACCTGTATTAGTAGTTTATATCAGCGAGATTGGGAGAGGTGATGTGCGGATGGGGTGTGTGTCTAAGCTCTTGCTATTTATCGTTATGAGCTCACTCGTGTTGCACTGATTTTTCATGAATTGTTAAAAAAAATATACCGGCACAAAACATTTTATCTATAGATATTTGCTTTATAACAGCTCATGCTAAGTACAGGTGAGCATTCTACATAAAGATAATATTAAAATACGAATCATTTATTTTCTTCGGATTGAGGATGCCTTTTTCAGGCTTACAGAGATTTATAAAATCATTTAACTCTTTCAGAGGAATTTTGGCTGGGGGTTTCATTGACATAATAAGATTAATTGAAATTATGGATCACATGTGTCAAATGTTTAATATTAGTCTTCATAATTATAAATGCGAAACTTTGTTTTTGTTCTTTGAATAAAAAAACGGTACTAACGCATGCAAGAATGTGATAAAAATTTCACCCAACAAAAAATGAGTAACAAAAATTGCTTAAAAGCATAAAAAGACTAACATTCAGACAAATACAAAACAAACACACGAATTAAGCAAACAAGAACAAAACAACTCAATCATCCCCCCACAAATACTCACACAAATCAGTAACGACACCAAAAAATAAAGTTTCTCTGCTTTAGCTCTAAGGGCTCAATTGCATCTTGCTCAAAACCTTGCCAGTAAGCCACTGTGACACAGTAACAGAGAAGTCAAATTAAACCATTTAATAGGCAAAAAAACATACATTCAAATGCAACGGATCTTTAAGATAGCTTCAGTTCTATCAAATAACAACATAGACATTTCTGATCGTCTTGAAATTCTTACATTGTATTGCAATTCTTCGCTTCTTAAGTTATTTAATGAATCTATAGACATACTGCGAATATGTCAAGTCCATGATACAAAGTCGGAAAGACAAGGAAGAGGCCCTAGCACAATCATTTCTTACTTCACGCCTCATTGGAAGTCAAGCTTTCCTGTCCACACATTGACTATGCACGTTCACGTGCAAGTTAAAACCTTTGATTATGACCTGAAAGAGCTCCACACAAGTTAAGTCCTGACAAATGTCCCGTTAAAATCAAACTGAAATAAACATAGCCACCAACTAACAGCAAAATAATATACAGAAAACTGTTCCTTTGGAAGCATGTCTGCTCACCAACGACTGTGCAGTATGACAATGTATCCCAATGTGAAACAAGGGAAAGTGGTTCTGGTATTAAGAAAAAATTCTGCGGGCATGCCATATCTCACACATGTGAATATGGTTAATGAACTAAAATTGGATCCAAGTGATTTAAAAAAATTGTTTCCGAATTGACGGAGCCCCAAAAGTTCACTGCGTTTTTTTCACTGCTAATTGAAAGAAATTGAACATTTTTAACAGCATCGATTCACTTATAAAAGTCTTACAGCAACAGTTAGGGTGTTTGCTCTTTAAAATGCTAAACCTGTATATCATCTTAACCTGTATGTCACTGATACTAGAGACGTATAAGACAAGTTATTAAAACCTCTAACATAATAAACTGGATTTACCTTTTCCTTCATTCTCTTTTTTAAAATTACATGTTTATACTTTATATGTTCCAAATACACCTCTGGTTCCTAGATTCCTATCTGCAGCCTAAAACTTGGTTCTTTAGACAACACAATCTTTTTCAGACAATATAAAAGGCCAAACTAAGAAATTGCGAAAAGTAAACAAAAGCATGAATTGCACATTTGAAAACATTGTTTCGCCGATCAATAAGTATTATATGGACAATTTCGGCTCGAAATATCGCAAAACAAACAAAATTCTACCTGAATGGGAGTGGTGAGGATGAGAGGGAGGGGCGATCGTGTGGACAAAGCTTAATACTTGTGAAGCCATCAGGGCAATGATACAAGGCAAAAAGGTGCAAGAAGGTTTAAAATGCGTCCAACTCATATCATGGTAAGATAGTTGAGTTAAGTATAAAATCGTGTGATTTTGAACACAAACCTATAAAAGGCAGATTTTGCGCCATTACAATTGATGAAGCAAATAAAATCCATGATTTTCATAAACAGAAATTTGCTTTCACGTGATAGGACTTATTCATTTACAAAATCAGGACCATTGATAAAAGCTTAAGTATGAATGTTTCGATTATCATCCTTTTCTCTGAAAACAAGACACAAAATGAATATTTTGCATTGTACAAAATTTTAAATGAAAACGAAACGTTTTCACTTAGTAAAGAACAACGCTTCAGGCGCCTTGAAAGATCAGCCACAACTAAGCGTCACCTCGAGCTCAACTCATTGTGGACGATGTTTTATACACTTTCGACAAGCTTAATAACCTAGTGTATCGCCAAGAACCTTCTTGTCTTTAACTGGGTACTCCTTATAACTTTATGTAGGACGACAGGTGCGGCCTTACTTAAACAGTCATTGCTCCACTTTATGCATTCGCGAATTGAATCTATGAACTACGCTTTTGAGCTAAAGTTTTCACGATTAGGCAGATTCAACATAAAGTTCATAAATTATGAATATGGGGGTACATATTTGTGGTTACACATACTTGACACGGTGACACTTATAAATACCAAATTTCTTAAAAGACCATGAGCCTTAAGACATAATGGCTCTACTTACACTTCCCATAAATCCTTATGAACTGTTTAAGCTATTTGAATGACGTCAGCAATCTGGAAATGGAGCACGCAAATATCCCAGTTAACAATACTCGTGACATTCATGTAACTTGGTGAAGAAGGCTTTTCCTTTGACATCATCTTGTCATATTTATGCAAAGGCTCTATTTCTCTTAAAACAGGAAAGCCAACAAAGATATAATTATACTTGTTTTCTTCGTTGATAATCATACGACAGGAGACACTGCACATCATTATATTCATATCAGTTAAACAACATGAAACATTATTATTTGCTAACTGCTCCGAACAATCGATGCCACATGAAGCTTTCACTTGATCTATGAAGTAGACAATTGTGTCAATTAATTTATAAATACTTAAGTTTGATAAAGGCCATGTATGTAACAGGTTTTTAAAACTTTACCCAAAAAAGATTTGAAAACCAAAATGTAGTACATGAGATCAAGTATGCGTAAAAAGAAAATAATTATTTATAGAACGAGGAGGTGGGGGATTGAAATAAGGCAATTTTTTTGCTAGACAGCATACTTTTCTTAGTTACGTCTCATCGTTGGCGCTTTCAAATTTCAAAGGTAAATTGGAAATATAAATTTTCTCTTTAAATATAATTTAATTTTTTTTCGTACATTCTTCTCAAAATTGTATAAAAGAAGCGTTATTTTTAACATTTTTTCCAACAGTGTGGGATGCTATGTTTTTGCGCACAAGCAGGTATTTTAGACTATGCTAAAAAGATTGCTTAATCTTTTGTAGAGGACACTCAACCACTTTCAGAAAAGCTCTTAACCAAACTTCTGTTAAGAAGATGTGGTTATTCACAACTTCTTTTATTTAATCTAAGATAATTTAATATATTCGTAATCAGTAAGGCTCATGACAGAAAAGAAGGTTTCTAAAGAGGTGGAACAAATTTTCACCAAATCATTAAGAGACAGATTGAGGAAAAAAACCATTGTCAATAATTGGTCAATATATTTAAAACCTGAACATCTTGACTCGAGTAATCGATTACAAACTCCATTTCAGACATTACTACCCTATAACCGGGTTCGTTATTACACGATTAAAGTCAAGGCATAAGAGATGAACAATAATTTATTGCCACCAAAGCTGTAAGTTTTAAGGATTATAAATAAGAAGATGTAAAAGGGTCACTCGATAATGTGTTTGCAGTTTTGACATGAGCTTGAGAGATTTCGAACAATGAAATCTTGACGTTTTGCTTTTGGTATCTTGGCAACAAGTAAAGTAATAATAAACATCATGATGGTGAAGGGGCTACTTCGCATTTGGTGGAAATTAATCGATGACTTAAAACGTGACAGTGGGATTAGTTTTGACTGGGTTGTATAAATTTCTGTTGTTTCCGACGTGAGTGCCAAAAGTCCTACAAACAGTTCAAGCTGTGAATCCAGGCCTGATGTTTTAGTTTCATTCTTTCACAGTGCTCGAGCATCTTGAGATCGCGGTGGGTCAGTTTTAATCTTCCAAAAGTCAAAATTATCTTCTACGCTAATTTTTTAAAAATAATTCATATAAAAATTTTCTTAAACTATGTTGATACAATCAAACTTTAAAACGTTTTATCGAGTTTTATACATTAATACAACTTCATAAAACTTTCTCTTTATGATAATTTTTAACATAATTATCCGAAACAATTGAGATTTTCAAGACAAAATAATTGTGATACAAAAAGTATAAAAGAACAAACAAACCACAAACGCCTAAAAAAAATAAAAATAAAAAAATTAACTAGTACTCCATAACAATACTTAAGTACATGGCCTTTCATGCACAGGCTCTTTCACACACAAGACAAAAAAAAAGGAAAGTAGTGAAATAATGTAAAGCTCATATTTTTGCTGTCAACAACTTTTTCAAAGATGATTTCCATGTCGAGTAAGAGGATTCCATCATGTTTTCTAGAGTTCTCCATCATCATGAGGATATGCAACTGTCACAATGATATTTTGTTCTAGTTATGGCTTTTTAGCATTTAAAAGAATCCATTAATCTTTGTAAACTAATGTCCGTAATCTATTTTCTCTCTTGAAATGGCAAGGTTCATTGTCTTTTAATCAGTCATATTGACACAGTTGGGGAAATTTCGAACTTAAAAAGAAAACTGCCATAAAATAGATTTTTAAAGGAGACAAATTTATCTTCAACTCAGTATTGTATAAGTCAATAATTTTTTTACAGTATTCTGATAGCTTGGAACCATTTGTAAAGTTAATTAATCAACTAATAATGCCTGTTTCTGATTTTCAAAATATTTATATAAAACATGAAACGACTCTGCTATCATTTTGCATGTGAATACAATATATTTTCAGTAGTATGTCAAACATGATGTTATTCCTCGTTTGAAGTAAAGTGTAAGTATTTTGGGGTATGCCTTAATCATGACATAGTAATTACTATTATCCATAATGCTCAAACTTTGCTTATCAAAGCTTATTCAGCTTCTCAACATGTAAATCTTGAGAAGTTTATAGGCTGTTAATTTAGCGTATGAAAAATTGTGGTTCGTGTATAGAACTTTCCTTAAGAAACTCTAGAAACCTTAAAAGACAAAAACACAATAGGCGGGACAATTGGAGTTTTATCTCCAGAAATAGACAAATATTAACAGACATAGCAAAAATTGTATAATTATTAATATATATATATATATATATATATATATATATATATATATATATATATATATATATATATATCGTAAAATGTAGTGATAAAGTTTCCCCTTCTAAAATAACAAAATAAAATAGATAAATAAATGAATAAAAAAACAAAACTCATACGCGAAAAAAAACTAACTGAGAAAATGTCAATTATTTTAAAGTAAGCCAAAACCCACTATCATCCATGTGACAGTAACAAATTCTTCACAGATCAGCCAATGAGTTCGATCTGTGAATGAATTGCATCCTGTCTTAGGTTCCATGGACTTAATTTATACCTTCTTTTTTCCGGACATTTGCCTGTAACAGTATTACCTAATCATTATCTTTTTCTATGTATCATTTAAAGCATAGCTGAAAATGCATTAATTTTATGTTTCGTCTTTATTCTTTTCTGTTCGCGATTACTTAAATATGGTTAAGTTCAGAAAAGAGATTTTGTGTGCGTATTTCATGTCTCACACCTCGTCTGTCGTTTTTTTACAAGCAAGACTAGTAGAGATTTGCGAGAAATGTTTAGCTATTTTGTTTATTAAACCTCAACAGATTTTTATGTTATCCTACTCGGTACTTAGAAAACTCAAGTCATTTTGTCATTGAGCCACTGCCCAAACCATCCACAAATACTTAGGTTTAAAGGCTACTTAAAAAGATGTGCATCAGTCAACAGAAATGCTATAAGGAATTAGAAACAGATCGAATTAATGTTACATTGCTGTATGTTTTTTTTTTAAGTTTTGAAAGCTTGAAAGATTGATTACGGAACTATTGTATTTTATGGCCAACTTTGAGTTTTAAAAATTTATCGCCAGTCTTATCATTAATGGAAAACTAACTCTCCTTTCTTACTGTCCTATATCTTTCTCTCTGAGTGCCTACTCTCTCTCTCTCTCTATCTCTCTCTATCTCTCTCTCTCTCTCTCTCTGATCTTCTATCTTTTCATTTAACTTTTAACATCTTAACTTTCAAACTGGTTACTGAAGATATAATATTACATAAAGCTAGGTTTTTCTCCTCTATAATTTCTTCGACAGTTAATCTTATCGTTTAAGACTTGAAGACTGGTGGTGAAGAATGATCAATTTAAAAGTGAAATTGTTCTTTTAGAAAGGACTAAAAGTTTTACGTTTCAATATCTTCGTTAAATTCTCAAAAACATCGCTTTTGTGCACTCCATGCTTCTATTTCAAATTACAGCACTACGACGCCATGATGCTAAGGACCATTGTCCTACTTGCCCTTTTCGTGTGTGTGATTGGGTTGATAGCGGCTCAAATTAAGGAAGGTACAGTAACATAATAAAAAGTGCATTTGAAATAATAAAAAATAAACAAATTTAAAATTTTCAATTTAATTCAGTTCAAGTTTATTACGGAATAGTCTCGTTATTCAAGAACAGGAGTGAAAAGTAAAATGTAACAAGTTAGTGTCATTTGTTTAAAAAAATGACTTGCATACTAATTATGTATAGGCATCAGCATTTCTATTTTCACCATTATCAACATCATCAACACCATCATAATAATCATCGCCATTTTTTTTTCTTTCTCATCTTCACACTTGTCATCATCATCATCATCATCATCATCATCATCCGACATGTATTGTATCACTGATTGTTGGGCCATATATCGACAAAAACAATCCCGTCTTGTCCTTCATGTCAAGAACATAATTATTTAATTTGCCTATTTTTGCCATACATGCCATGGATTTGGTGTAAATGATACTAGTAACCATTTATTATTTAGTTTATTAGGTTTATACCAGATGTACGTCGTTTTCCAGACGACAGAAGCTGCATTTGTCCACATATGTAAAGAAAAGGAAATTGAAAAGCTCACGAAACTCATCTCGACTTTTGCCGTATACTTGGGCCAAACAAAAATTTTTTTTGAATTCCTCCAATGTTTTTCTTCTTCTAGACGCGACCAGCAAACCAGATAGACGGAACATTCCTGTGCCAAACTTTCCTCCTATAGATAACCCGTGGAGTACATGGCTGTGGTATCATCTTTTTGACTAAACTCTCAGCAGATCGCCCCCAATCCTTTTGGCTTTTAATTCACCTGTTCTTGTCACAATATGAGAATTTGCGTGGACAAGGCCAATGGCAAAAACAAAGACCTTATAGGAGGGAATTCCAGGCCGGCGTCTTAACATAATTCTGTTCTAGATTGACGGCTTCTTCACAGGAGATCAAAGATGATCCGTTTTACTGGTCAGAAAATATCCCTTTTAAATGGCCTCATTTGGACATCGATTTTCGTCTTGTATATCGCACTCCTCCTTGACGTCTCAGCAGCCATCCTGGTCTTTACAAACAAATTTCACATATAACATGTCTACCAAACATCAAGCTCATTGTGGTAAATGCTTTTTATTTAAATCCAACGAAAATATTAAAAAAAGAAACAAAAAAAGATGTTTCATGCTATTCATATCTATCAAATCACATCTCCATTCATATCAATAAAGCATGATTATAGATGCCTTTTTAGTTTAAATATCTTCATATGTTGTAATAAAACAGAGTGATAACCGCGCCAATCTTGAATGAGTCTCAATTATTTTTTTTCATTATATATGTTAATTTTGTATGTCAAACGCATCATAGAAGTAAGTGAGATTTTTTTTATAAAGCGCTAAAGTACTCCAAACCCTTTATTAATGTCTAACCAAAGTATTTTCTGAACTTCTGAGCTCAATTAGAAATAGCATGTGTCTCTCTTACACAATGACAAAATCTTTCACTGCATGTAAAAGAGTAGAAGCTTTGAGTGAGGAAAAGAATGCGAGAAAAGAACCTTTTTCAGCATCACACCTGGCCGAACTAGGATTCGAACCCCAGACCTCACGATGCAATGCCGAATGACTGCCACTGGACCATGCCGCAGCACTTCATTTGCGACGATGAAATAAGCATTAAAAGTAACGATACATATTTCATTTTACACCTTATAATTACTGCTTCTGAACAATAATCCCATTTTAAGATTTTAAGAGAGCCTGAATGGATGTTAAGCTTTACATATATTGTAAATAAATTATTATAATACCTCATCATCATTATCCACTGACGCGCTCCTTATTTCACATTTTAGGTACAAATTTTAAAACCGCTTTTGATATTAATTATGAAGAGAAGAAGCGACAATTCGCAATAAGAATAATTTGCTAATTTTGTAAAATTCTATGTATTACGATTATAATTTTTTCTACGCCTATCATTATGGAATACTAGTATATGGACAGCCATGAATTCTCGCAGGTAGTGCACCTCTTTTTTGTATTTACCTACAAAGTCCTATGATAAGATTTTAGAAGGAAGTGCACCTCTTTTTTGTATTTACCTACAAAGTCCTATGATAAGATTTTAGAAGGAAGTGCACCTCTTTTTTGTACTTACCTACAAAGTCCTATGATAAGATTTTAGAAGGAAGTGCACCTCTTTTTTGTACTTACCTACAAAGTCCTATGATAAGATTTTAGAAGGAAGTGCACATCTTTTTTGTACTTACCTACAAAGTCCTATGATAAGATTTTAGAAGGTAGTGCACCTCTTTTTTGTACTTACCTACAAAGTCCTATGGTAAGATTTTAGAAGGTAGTGCACCTCTTTTTTGCACTTACCTACAAAGTCCTATGGAAAGATTTTAGAAGGTAGTGCACCTCTTTTTTGCACTTACCTACAAAGTCCTATGATAAGATTTTAGAAGGAAGTGCACCTCTTTTTTGTACTTACCTACAAAGTCCTATGGTAAGATTTTAGAAGGAAGTGCACCTCTTTTTTGTACTTACCTACAAAGTCCTATGATAAGATTTTAGAAGGAAGTGCACATCTTTTTTGTACTTACCTACAAAGTCCTATGATAAGATTTTAGAAGGTAGTGCACCTCTTTTTTGTACTTACCTACAAAGTCCTATGATAAGATTTTAGAAGGTAGTGCACCTCTTTTTTGCACTTACCTACAAAGTCCTATGGAAAGATTTTAGAAGGTAGTGCACCTCTTTTTTGCACTTACCTACAAAGTCCTATGGTAAGATTTTAGAAGGTAGTGCACCTCTTTTTTGTACTTACCTACAAAGTCCTATGGTAAGATTTTAGAAGGATCTCTAAATAAACTGGGGAAGTACAGAATTTTTCAGATTTACTCATACCTATGGGACTATAACTTTTATCGAGTTGGACTGCCTTATTTTTAGTTTCTGAATGAAATTATGCTAGAATAAAATTGAGACATAAAAACTTTGGAGAAATAAAATTTGCACTTACAAAAAATGTAAAATAAATAGTAGAAGGAATATCCATAGATGGGAAAGGTGTTCTATAGATTATGGAATTTAAAATACGCCACTAGGTGCATTGATTTATCTCTTTCTCATTTGTAAATTGACATTCCCTTCTCATGCTTAAGTATGAGCATGGCCACACATCTCATTATATCGGTGCATGAACTCATGGAAATAATTAAACTAAAAAACAAAACAAAACAAAACCCCGCAAGTATCAACATGTTACGTTTAATTTCATTTTATCAGATTCGCAAAGAAAAAAGATCAGAAAGGAGATCCGAAAAACAAATCAAAATACACGAATGTAAACACGCAGTTCATCAAGTCACACGCTGAACCATACTTAAAGGTTTACTTGACAGGAAGCAGTACACATCAACCCACAAAATATAAAACAAAAACATACGGGAGATAATTTTTACCTTTTCATTCAAAGCTAGATCTGTATACAGAAATACTTCAATATAAAATGGAATATATTGATAACAAGCCTGTACAACTTTCTAAACTTGCTCCATAATTGCTGTCAGAAACAACACATTACTTATAGCAATCTATTGAAAAGATCTTCCATTGCATAAAGTCGAAGACTCATTGGACACATGATTGAAGCTAGGCAACGTATGTTGAAAGCTTTTTCCAAGGAACTCAGCGTCAAATCTGGAAAAGACAAGATTCTAATCGCATGACTCCTGACTGAAAAGTCAAGCGAGTGTTTGTCAATAGACCTCGACATCAGCTTTTCCAAATGATTCCAATAGAGACCTCGACATCAGCTTTTCTAAATGATTCCAATAGAGACCTAGCTCTAAAAAAACAAACAAACGAAACAAAAAGACTGGTATTACGTTCCTAATCTTTTTCTCCAATTCTTATACTGATTACATTATTTCGATCTGTAAATAGATCAGCGAGACACAAAGGCTAGGAAAAATTGTAAAGAGCCACAAATCAAACTTTACTAGAGATCTCTAAACTCACAAAACAAAAAGTAAACATAAGAAAAGAAAAGAAGATTAAAAAACACCGTATAATCATTAAAGATCATTTGTCACAGCAACATGTGTTAGCTTTAATGCAAACCAGACTTAGATGTAATCTTCCCAAGATTGTAGTAGAATATTTTTTCATTAAAAATGTGGAGAGAACCAAATTACTAATCAAAAGGTCTAGAAAGATACAAACGAGGGAATGAAGTAAAACAAAACAAATACATGGGCAAAAAAACCTCTTGATTACCAAAACCTGAAACACCATCCAATTAAAAAGACTCACTCGGTTACTTCTTATTATCAACGCTTAGGAACTAGTTCTAATACAAACAATTGTCCCATATCTGCAAGAGGTCACAAATAAATTGTAGAGTTTTTACAAATTATGGCAATCTTGCATTAAAAGAAGATAATATAATGTGAGTAAAATTAATTACTTGCAACAATTTTTTGAGGCAATTCAAAGGAAATGAACCAAGACTCCTTTTGTCTTCTCAAATTTTTAAGAACCTCAACTGAGGTCACGTTTATTGTCCCTATTAAGTAACAAATAATAGCACATAATGAAATTTAGCATTATCAAGATTTATTTCTTCTGGTCCGCCGCAACCACTCACAGCGAATAGTCAGTGATACTGCTATCACACAAAGGATCATAAGTGCAGGTACATTTTAATTATGGCTTCATGATATCTTAATATTCTTAGGGCAATGACGCTCATAAAGGACGATATTTTTAAGACTGTGTAAAACCTCTAACCATACTTTCATACATGGGAAGATGAAATCTTGACTTGTCCATTATTGTCTTTGTCATGAAAAGCATGAGTTAGAAATTATCAGAATGAAAATGATCTACAAATGGGCATACCCCATAATTCTGCTTCTCGCCGAATGAAAGAGCTATTTCTCTTTCGACTTTCCTCCCGCGAACGAAACAATTTTTTTTAAAATTTATAATGACTAGAGTTAACGAACCATGGCCGCAGCGTCTATGAACTTTATTATCTGAAACAATTCTTACCTGAACTTGTGGATTATATATGTTATTGCAATTATAGATAAAAATATATATACAGGTCATCACAAATAATATGAGCTAGCAACAAAGCTCTTTTGAAAAAAATTAACTACAAAGATTCAAAATTTAAATGGGAAAAAACACTTAATTTATACATAACAACACCAGTAATTCTCAAGGCCTCTATTAAAAATGTTCCTCTTTAAAGCTAGTATGAGCTTGTATTATATAGTATTCTATTATCTCTCTCTCTCTCTCTCTCTCTATATATATATATATATATATATATATATATATATATACATATATATATAACACATAAAAAAGTTCTGAACCGCCCCGCCACAGACAAAACACTCACCAATGAAACTATGCAAACTTTGATAAGCATATTCAAACCTGATCAAGCGCACAAAGATCTTTTCTTCACAAATCGAACAGAATAACCACAAGTTACATATTTTTCTTGACCCATTCACTCCATCAACCGTAAAGAATTAATCTTTCGTTTATTTACAGGATATTCACGGAGTAGATGTCCGTTCAAAGAAAATTTCCAACAACTGAACGTTCCAAATCTATTTTTATATTAACACGGAAGCGGAGGTTAAAAACGAAAGTGGAAACTCCTGTAGCTCATGAGATTGTTTCTTATCAAATTCTATTGGAAAAGAATGCTTGGGGAACTATAATAGCAATTGCCATTACAATGACCAATCTTACATGGCTGGCGACCAATTGTGACATTCCTGAAACCCAAATACAACCTGACCGATGTATTTAAAGAACTGAACAGTTTATCATTATAATTATATGATAAAAAAAGTGTCGGTAATTCAAGAGTGCTCCTTGCTGTTCCATGAAATACAATAAACACTTATGTATCTAGGCTTTATTTCTAACTTTCTAAGTGGTAAGCCTAAATCAGTGTAGAACGAAATGAAGATAAAAGTACAAGATTTAAACGAGGGTCTCCGTATATCCCGAGGATAGATCTTATTCTTAACATCCATATCGAACAATGCTTCGAATTTTGAAAAATCTATCAACCCAACATCTAAAAATCTTCTTCGGATACATCAATAGTTATTCAGGTTTTAGAACAGAGATGTATATTTCACACTTCAGCTATATCTAGATCTACATATATATTTTTTACTTCAAAAGTCCAAGGATGGGCTGCGTCTATAGAATCTGACTCCGTCACAAGATGGAAACAGCACAAGCTGTTCACATCTCCTTTGAACTGGAGAACATTAAACTGTGAAATTGCATATAATGTTCAACATTTAGTTTTCAAGATGTCTCTTAAAAAGTATTTTTAAAAATAGAAATTCTTAAGTTATGTTTTTCCCAAAGAAATCAAATCTACTTCTTGTGAATCACTGACTATGTCAAAACTTTGATAAGGGTCTGATTCACCTTGAATGCATGATATATTATGGATATGTATAGAGATAGATAGGTAGATAGATAGGTAGATAGCTAGGTAGATAGATAGATACGGAGAGAGAGAGAGAGAGAGTGAGAGAGTGAGAAGGTGAGAGAGGTAGATAGAATAGATAGATAGATAGATTGATAGATAGATAGAGAGAGAAAGAGAAAGAGAGAGAGAGAGAGAGAGAGAGAGAGAGAGAGAGAGAGAGAGAGAGAGAGAGAGAGAGAGAGAGAGAGTGAGAGAGAGAGAGGGGGGGGGGAGGGAAGGAAGTAGGCAAGAAGGGAACAAGAGAAAGAGGAAGAGAGAAAATAATGACAGGTAAAAAAAATAACACTGAGAAAGAGGCCGAGTGAAGGAATTGCAAAGTCAGAGACACACACGTAATGATATGGTAAAATGAAGTGAGAAAGAAATACAGAAAGAAAAAGAGATAAAATGGGAAAAAAAAACCACAAAGAGAGAAAGAGAGATACATTGATAAATATATGAATAGATAGAGAGACAGTGCGAAAGCTAGAGAGATTCTCAATGAATGCTGTGGATCTTTATAGACATTTTCCTATCGTTGAAGTTTCTGTTTGTGTAAATTCATCATTGTCTACAAAAATGTTGCTTAACATTTACTTAATGTTTGACCTATTTTATTCTAACACGAAACGTCAACTTCTGATTTAATTCTCATGTTTTTAAAACGATACACCGCCGCGAAGAAACTTTTTGGGCCATAAACTTCCAGCCCCTAAAAAAATAACAATTTATTCTAGATGACAGAAGTAAGATTTTGTGGTAAACTTAAGAAAGATTCTGTAAATAATAGCAAGATATTGCGGGAATCGTAAGGATTGGTTGGAGTTAAAAAAGTTTTGTTAACCAATCCTTTGGTATTTAGAATGGCTACATACACGGAATCAGAACCGTGAGAAATCTTCTGCAGAGGTAAATAAACATTTTGTACCAACTGGTTTCAAATAATGAATAATTTGACCTAAATTTTTCATCAGTACACACTATTCTAACGCATATATAAAGACTGAAGCAAGTTTACAGGTGAATTTGCCATAGTGATACGAATAAAAAAAAATACATATTGAAAAGAGATCCTGCGCTTTAGTGAATTTTTATATGGGATTTATCATCGACCATTGAAAAGTATGTTTTGTGTGCACTTCGAAAACGCTCTAATGTAACATCCTTTAAACTGAGATTTATTTTTTTTATTAAATCTTTAAATTTCCCACATTGTTTAGGCCGTGAAATTTATAGTCATTTGCTCTAGACCTAAACCGCATACATTTATTGCTCATATACACAAATTCTATGCGCTACCAATAGGAAAAATAATCGATTAAAAATTTCAATTTACTTAGATGTAAAAAAAAAAATAAAAAGTAAGAATGTATGGAAGGAAAATTCCTAATTCTGTGAGAATGTGACAATTATTAAATTATATTCAACACCAAAGAGGCAGAGAACCAGATTCTATTTATTCGGTTCAAGATTTTTCAAACTTAACTGAAGGAGTAAATATTAATTGTAAATAATAGAAGAAAACAACGCAGGCGTATCTTACAGGTCCTGTGAAAAAAGAACAAAAGAAACTAAAAAAAAGCAAGAAAAACAGCACAAACAATATCTATAAAAGTATAAGTCCAAACTTGTAAACTGTTTATCATGATTTTTTTCCCCCAGCATGGATACTATGACAACGAACGTGTGGCTGTCAGTGCTTGCCTTGTTTTTCTGCCTAATGTGTATGTCAGCTGCCCAAGGTAATCAGAGTAATCGCAATGTTCACTTAAACTGTCACCGTTTCATGGTCATGAGAAAACATAATAAAGTCTACAGTATTTACAACATCAGCAACGATATGAGCAAGTGCAGTGGCGGTAATATTAGTTATTGAATAAAGTGAAAGTAACCGATAGAAGTTGATTTAAATGTAATAGTAGTTTCAGCAGTGTAAGTAGTATTAGTTACAATAAGTAGTAGTAGTAGTAGTAGTAGTAGTAGTAGTAGTAGTAGTAGTAGTAGTAGTAGTAGTAGTAGTAGTAGTAGTAGTAGTAGTAGTAGTAGTAGTAGTAGTAGTAGTAGTAGTAGTAGTAGTAGTAGTAGTAGTAGTAGTAGTAGTAGTAGTAGTAATAGCAGCAGCAGCAGCAGCAACAGTAGTAACAGTAGCAGCACTGGAAATAGTAATACTACTACTAGAAGTAGTAGTAGTAGTAGTAGTAGTAGTAGTAGTAGTAGTAGTAGTAGTAGTAGTAGTAGTAGTAGTAGTAGTAGTAGTAGGAGGAGGAGGAGGAGGAGGAGGAGGAGGAGGAGGAGGAGAAGGAGTAGAAGAGCAAGAAGAAGAACAAGAGAAAAGAAGAAGAAGAACAAGAGAAAAGAAGAAGAAGAAGTAGTAGTAGTAGTAGTAGTAGTAGTAGTAGTAGTAGTAGTAGTAGTAGTAGTAGTAGTAGTAGTAGTAGTAGTAGTAGTAGTAGTAGAGCAGTCATGGTGTTGATACCATTCGGAGTGATAAAAGTAGCGATAGTACGATTAGTATTTACAATACTATTGTTGTATTATGTACTATGATAGTTATAGTAGTAGTGATAGTAGAATTATATTGGTTACACCCCTTTTATTCTATTGTTTCTATGCATATTTAAGCACACTTGCCCACTACTTTTCTATTTGTTTTTTCAGTATTACCTGCAAAGAATGGTCACATGTTTTGAAGAATTCTACGTAGGTTTTATCGAGATAGCTTGGTATATGCCACGCGACAAAAATTGTAGAAAGCTACTAAAAGGATCTCTCAGATTATTTCTCGTAAAACATTAATTGTAAGCTGATCAAGCTTAGATTTAAAAATTCTAGGTGAGTTATAGAAACGTTTTATAAATCATATCTGCGATTTCTCTGGTAAAATAACAAAAACATTCTTGTAATGGTTTTGATGAAAAAGAATAGGGAATCATGAGGCCAGATTATTTTATTTTTGATAATTTAGACCATTATTCATTCCACAGGTACGGGGAATGATGAGCCAACTGGACGGGGGTTGGTGGAGTCCAGCAATCATCTAATTCGCTTTCTTTTTGGGAGACAACCATAAGAATCATGTATTTTATACTGTCTGTGACACTTTGATTTGAAAAAAAAAAAAAACAACATTAACTAGTACGTTTAGTTCTGAACAGCAAATACTTATAAAGGTTTCTGCCATAAAACACTTTTTCAATATTTGCAGTGTATACTGTAATTGTGTGTTTGTCTTTTCCTTTACTCTAAAGACTGTAAATTAAAAAAAAATGTTAAAAGCAAATTAATCTTTTGATATTTGTCTTTGACATGTTAACATTTCTTAATTATGGACATAAAAATCAAGCCTGTAATTAATGGACTAAATCAGGATTCAAACACTGATTATCAATAAATACTCTTTAAAGATTTTAATACATCTTATATCACTTTTTGAAAAAAATGGTCATATAAAAAAATATTCCGATAACAGTGCCTCGATTCTTCTCGTCACGCCACGAACAACGCAAAGACACAACTGGACGAAACGACGACAAAAAAGATAGGCAAAGCAGAATAAAATTAGGATAAAAAAAGAAATTACAATTTTTCTATGAAACATCGATCACCAATAGTTTAGCTATTAGTTCTTCTTATGAATTACATACGTGTGCACGGACAAGACTTAATTGTTCGTCACATTAAAGCTTTCTGTAAAAATAAAAGTTCAGTAAATGAATTGAAAAAACCAACAACAACAAATTAACTATAGTGATTATCCACTGAACCAACGTGACGTAAGATTCCTCAGCCAAGCATCCACGATGATAGTAATCTAACATTCGCATTTCACAGTAAATTTCAACAAAAGACTTCAAAATCTAATCGTTTTTCAACGGAGAATGGACAGATACAGAGAGAGAGAGAGAGAGAGAGAGAGAGAGAGAGAGAGAGAGAGAGAGAGAGAGAGAGAGAGAGAGGGAGCGAGAGAGACAGACAGATTGAGACAGAGAGAGAGAGAGAGAGAGAGAGAGAGAGAGAGAGAGAGAGAGAGAGAGAGAGAGAGAGAGAGAGAGAGAGAGAGAGAGAGAGAGAGAGAGAGAGTTGCATCACACATTAAGCAGAATAAACGCACGCATAAGTATGCACAAAGAACGAAGTGAAAAATGGGGACTATAAACGATAGCCCGGAAGGACACTTTAGCGGCGCTACGGGCCGATTAGATCAGCCGTTAAGTATGCCGCTTTTTTTTTTTTTTTTCCATCAGTGACAAAAAACACCAACAACCCCCCCCCCCCCCCCCCCCAAAAAAAAAAAAAAAAAAAAAAACAAAAAAAAAAAAAAAAAAAAAAAAACAAAAAAAAAACCCAACCAACATAACAAAACCAAAAAAAGCAACAGAATGAAACTTCGTTGTTTGAACGTTTGAAAGTGGATTTACTCACTGAATTTTACATATTGAAAGAATGAGGTACAGGTCAGAAAAATGGGTCTAGTGTCATGATTTTTTGTTGGAAGGTACTAAACCCATACATTTTCTAAAACCTAGATAAATTATCTGCAACTTTGTTATACTTGTAAAGACCTCAATGTGACCATTCCAAAGAAATTGGGCCGCAAAAGTAAATAATTCGGTTCACAAAAATAGATATTGAAAAGGCCAAGGTCAAGGTGAAGGTCACGAGTGTGTCTAATTACAATTTTTTTTTTTTTTTGGGGGGGGGGGGGGGTGAGTTCCTAAATTTTTAGATTTTTCAGAAAAGGTATAGGTTTGGCAAGTTTCTTTTTCATTTTCACTGCTTTTTACAGCATTTTGGAACATCCATACAATACACTGAAATTGCCCTGACAGTACATACCTTAATCAATTAAACTTTTCAAATCTTGGCATGATTTAAACGCCCACTTTCCGTATACAAAAACAATTAAGACAATTTCTTTTTGTTGACAAGTCATTTATCCTTTTTCTCTGACGGCTCAATATGAGTATGGAATTTTTTTCCTTAATAATCATATTAGAAGCATCAAAAAGTATAAGCTTGATATTCATTTTCGATGTAGGTTTAGTGTAATAACTGCTAATTCTGTTCTTCGTCAGATCCTACCTTTTTGTGTGGTTTTTAATACTTGTGCTATTTGATTTAAGCAATGCAATAATACGTCTGTCTCTGTGATTTCGCACACTTAAGGTATAGTTAAGGCCAATTAAGTCAATAACAAATAAATAAGAAGAAAAAAATAACAAAACAAAACAAAAAAACAAACAAAAAACAACAAGAGCAAAAAAAATCTTCACATCTCCAATTGACTGGAAGAACCAGTCGTAGCAAAATCTTGTCAAACTCATTTCAGATTTTATCTCTGGCGGTTAACTATATTTACCCATCAGATTCTGAGCATGACATTCTTCAAAACTTATCCTGGTATCTATGTCGGGATGAATGAAAAAAAGGTATACCAATATTTTATTGCTCTAGCTTGATAATTATGTTACATAATTCTGAACGGTGACGACAATGTAAGACAGTTGTGTGAGACAGTTATAAATTGAACGGCCGAATTTATTACTATTTCACCAATTTTTATGTGCGTTTGTTCAACCATCTCACGCCAGATCATACCCCTGACCTCACATCCTTACAGGGAAATAGTGAGTGATTGAGAGCAAGAGGGAGGGAGAGGGAGGGAGAGAGAGAAAGAGAGACAAGAGAGTGAAAGAGAGACAACGAGAGAGATAGAGAGGCAGAGAGAGAGGGAGAGGGAGGAAGAGATAGAGAAGAAAGAGAGAAAGAGAGACACTGCACAGAGAAATAGAGTGAGAGAGAGAGGAAGAGAGATAGATAGATAGATAGAGAGAGAGAGAGAGAGAGAGAGAGAGAGAGAGAGAGAGAGAGAGAGAGAGAGAGAGAGAGAGAGAGAGAGAGAGAAAGGAGGCGCTCGCAGGTGTTCTCAAACTACAGAAAAAGGCAAAAGGTAAATAACATGATGCAAAAAAAAAAATGGTTGAGAAACACCTGAGTTTTGGAAGTAAGAAAAAAAATGGGAGACTTTTTGCATGTTGAAATCAAGATGTTATGACTTAATTATGTCTCGTAATATCCTTTACATCAAATTTTAAGGCGCTTTAATTAGCAAATTATCGACATTTTTGAGGTAAATATTTCCTAAATGGGAAAAAAGTCACCCACAAGATAAATGACGTTTAAATGAATCTTTTCTTTTGGAAATTTAATAAATATTCTAAACATCTCTCACAAAACGCGTCGCTTTTGGAATTCTTGAGTTGCCAGTTGCTGCAACAATTGAAAATAAACTACGGCTTATCAATCAAATATTGCGATTTACATTTCATTAAGTTGATGATGTACTTTGAAATTACCCGCCCCGCTCCCCCCAATTAAAAAAAATAAACAACTCAAATTGCTACTTGAATTGTTAGAAATTATGACAAAAATTTTTAAACTTTCTGGAAATAAAATATAGTTGATCATATTTCTTACCGTTTTAAAGCGTAACTTTTCCTATCAGCAATTCCAAAGAAGACCATCTAGAATGAAAACGATCTGACTCTTTTGCGTTATAAATCAGCCATCGAGTATGTTGCTCATAAACCAACCTGTGTCACAGGAAAGATCCGCCATTCACAAAAATTATTCTATTTGTTAGATTTGAGTTTTGCTTAATTACAAGAACCCTCGAAAAAAAACTTGGTGTCACCGATGACTGATGTCAGTGATTTCGAACTTAACAACTTTGGGTTTGAAAAAATGTCATAGCCTTGACAATGATTCATGTAATAGGATTACTAGATCACGAAGAGGGCTTTTAGTATAACCTTTTGTTATGTTTTTCGCTTCTTTATAATTGGCAGTGTTTATTAGTGATATACTAAAGAAGACCGAAGAAAAATGATTCTTGCTACTTGCTACTTCTCTTGCTACTTGTAAGCAGAAAGAAAAATAAATGCTGAATAATCTATATATTTATTATTCATAATTTCCTATGAAGATACTTTTATTTTTTTTCTCACATTTCAATGGACCTTCTGTCTTTTGATCTTTTTTTTTATACCTCTATATACCTATCCGTTACCCATCTGTATACTTTGAGAAGGGGTTGTCATTGGATCTGTTGTTGACCCATTCGCTTTGAGCGGTGTATAGATTTTTACAGTTACAATCCACAGCGCCGACAATATTAGTAATGGTGCCTGTTGCTTCACTTTTGTTCAAGCCGGCCTTGCCTCCCAGGGGTGGAAATGCCGATTTGATATTTTGTTAACAGACATTTCCATGAAATTTAGAAAAAGTTTATCTAATATTTTGTCTGATGGCTATCTATCTTCCTCTAAATCATATCATATTTGTTTTCTTTGTAATCTATTTGTTGATATTTTTATACCATGTCATTTTTACCATATGAAAGACTCACTAAGCTTGAAATATTTATTTATTTTTGTTATCAATTGTTTTTAAATAAAAAAAAAAAAATTCATTTAATTGCTCATGGATGATCGTTGACATTATTTATATTCTGTAATCCGTAAAATTTTTCCATATTTCATTTTGTTTCTAAGCCCCAATTGAAAAAGCCCTAAAGCCTTCTTTACATTCTGTTGTCATAACGGTAAGTCGCATATCTCTCTGTATTGCAATCATGATTTTAAAGTGTAACGTGATAAGGTTCTTTCATTAATTTTTATAAAAGAATATACAGTGTCTACTGTTGTGTATCGCAAACGACTTGTTCAACAGAGAGCATCTTCTTCCTACGCAGTTTTATAAATTGTAAGTTAGAATGTTTCATTTATCAAACTTCAAACAATTTAGAATCCTTCCCGCATAATGATATTTAAGAAATATCAAAAAATATACAAAGAGGTATAAAATTTATCCACCAGAAATTTCAATACAAATGCACACCTAGAGAAAAAAAGACATCGAATTAAAGAAGCTGTGGTAGAACATAATGGTGTGATTAAGTATTATGATCATAAATAAGAAGCATCAAATGAAGATAAAAGGTATAAGATCAATCTAGATATTAGAATCTGTATCTGTTTCATACACTTCTGTTTTATTCATTAAACTACATGTACGCGAGAAGCATATGACAAGTAATTACTGATATATAAAGTCTTTAGGAATTAACTTGCGACATAAAGTGCCTCAAAGTTTGATGGACATCTTCTTTTACACAATCATTCTACTGAAGACATGTTACAAAAACTTCTTCCAATAAGAAGTAAAGTACGAATATTTTTTTTACAGAGTTGTCATTTATCGTGTCCAGTTTTTCCAGCCAAAAGTTTTGGTAAAACGTATGGAACTCATTAATTTACATAAAAGAGTAAACGGTGTACACTGTTGTTGTGTATAGCAAACAAATTGATTTATAGAGAGAACTTTTTGTCTGCGTCAAAGTATAAATTGCATGTTTCATGTATACTATACACTTCCATTATTACACTTTCCTTTGAGACTAAATAAAATAGTATCGTTTACAAAAAGCTAAAATGTTTTTAGTATATATTTCTCAACCAGGGTCCTGTTAGCAGTCACAAGTATATCTTTACCAACGATTTTCATTAAGTTTTGTGTTCGAATTTTCTGCTTTACTCTTATAGTAATTAAGAATCAGCTATTTAAGAATGTCGTCAGACAGAAAACAAATTCTCTAATGTGTGTGATGGCGTACGTAAAATATCCTTCAGCTCTGTCTTTTAAAATTAAAGGCTTATGTAATGAATCGCATTTTACTAATTGAATGTTCTCAATTTTCCTGATGACATTTGAATCACGTTTTGCTTTCTACCAACACCAAACACGATACAATGTGACCTAATTATGTTTTGCCGCTAATACTTTTACTACTAGTTACAGCTGTTTTTTTCAATCTTAGTACCTATATGTATGCCCTTGACACCTTTGCGTAAGAACAGTACATACCATGTTGACAGAGTACTCGCTGGCCAAACTATGTTGTATTTTTCGAATCATTAAAGAGAATTGTCTTTGAAACGCAAACGCGTAATGACCAGAAAGTGAAAGAGACACGATGTTTACAAATATTACAAAACGGCGTTCTTAACGAAGGACTGAATTTCAAAGAGCCCAGATTAACGCCTAGATTGGCTGGTTGAAATTTATGCGAGAAACCTGGATGTTACAGGGACACGTATGACAGCATCATTACGCGTACTGAGCTCCTCGCGGTGGTTCGAGGTTAAAACAGAGGATATGTCTTACCCTTTCTCTACTTCTCATTCTCTCTCTCTCTCTCTCTCTCTCTCTCTCTCTCTCTCTCTCTCTCTCTCCTTCCCCGAATTCCCATTCTCTTTCTTTTTTCTCCTTTTACATCTATGTCTATCTGAGTCTCCCTTGTAAAATTGTATCTCAAGAGCCTGCTGATTTCTAAGAGACATGCTCGTGCGAAAGTCAGCTTCCCAATTAATATTCACTTATTATTCCTTTCACGCTTTTAAAGCTCCACCCTTTCTCTCTCTCTCTCTCTCTCTCTCTCTCTCTCTCTCTCTCTCTCTCTCTCTCTCTCTCTCTTTCCCTCTTAGTCTGTCTGTATCTTTCTTTCTGTCTTTCTTCACCTCTCCCCAGCCTTTCTCTTCTATCATTATCTCTCACTCCCCTCTCCCTTTTCCGAAGACTTCATACCTTTGTTGTAGATATCTGAAAAATTATGCGTTTAAAAGAATCACGATCTGAGGATTGAAGATTAACTCTTAAATCACGGCTTATTTATGTAAACAAGAATGACAACATACTTGAATAATTACGTTCCTATAAAAGGGCAACACATCGAAGCTTGCCCCCACAAATCCGGGACAAGATTACACAACTTTTGTTTTTCAGGTCCTGATACTTATACCAGGTTTGTATCGCTTGCAGTCGGCATCACATCATCAAGTTTGTAATTAGGCAGTGAGTCTAGTTCCACTTTGAAAACCATTGATTTAATTAAAATAACAAGTAAGTATAATAACTTGACCATTTTTTTCCTTTTGCAAATTTTTTTTTTTCAATTTTGGTTTGGATAAAATTGCTCTCTGCCCAATTAAAAATACGGCAACAAAAATCTAGACAGAAGAGAAAGGAAGCAACTAAAATAAATAAGATAAAAAGAACTTACAAGAAAACATTTAAAAAAAGTCAGCCATCGAGCGTTGCATTCCAGAAGATAAAAAGCTATTCACGGAGAACTTTTATGAGATAATATTAAAATTTTAACTTAAATTTCTGGACCGTACCAAACGCTGGTGAAAATATTGTAAGCTGAGCAATAATTTTAACTGGTTAAAAATGTAACCCATGTCATTCGATTTCGGTTCTTCTGTTTTATTAATCAGCTTTGCGCAAATTTGTAACGCTTTACAGCGTCTAATTATTATGGCGGTTATCATTTATTTTTTTTCAAACTGTCCATTTGTTCATCTATTTATAAAAATAAGCGGAACTATTGCTAAATTGACTTTGAGTTGTGATCGCTTCACAAAGGTCCTTCGACCGCCCAAGGGTAATCAAAATACCTTTCATTACTCACGGGAGAGATATTGTTTACTAAAGCAGAACATCACCCTAGCATGCTGAGAAGATCTTCTTGTGTCTGTAGCCGGGTAGTCATATCACACATGAGCGTGCAATGTTCATGAAAAGTACATTACAATCTGAAGCATGTTTTAATTCTTTTTACACTTACAATAATGAGTACATGAGGCCTGACAGGGGCTTTGTTTGCCTGACGAGGTCGTATCTAGCTGTCAAATCAGAAAATTAACGTTATGATAGCCACACAAAACTGCTTTATTTCATCAAAGAATAGAACACTACAGTACAAGAAGTGGACATTTTCCTATTCTGGTTATCACCTTTTTACCTTTGATGTTGTTCATTGCAAATCCAAAATATTCGGTCCTAGAGCATATCGAAGAAACAGAGATATTTATCAATAAACCAACTGACCGTTCGCCTCATTGATATAAGGCTTTGGCCGACTCTGGTATTTTATGATTGTACTTCATTTAACGCGTATTCATGACTTGTAACGGAATTGTTGACAACACGTGCAGGTTGAAAATCTGCAGCTTAGGGAACTTGATTAACTTTTGAATTATTTTGTTAACAAAGGTTCTTCTTTTCAGCCCTCATATATTACTCTCTCTGTCTCTATCTATCTATCTCACTCTCTCTATCTCTCACTCACTCTCTCTCTCTCTCTCTCTCTCTCTCTCTCTCTCTCTTTTCCTAGTGGCACCTTTAAGTGCATATAATTATCTTCTTTTATTTTTCACTTACTGAACTGTTGCGCATTCGCATGTTGATCACTTTAATTAATCAGTTTCTTTTTTCCTCTTTTGTGTTTAAGCTTATTTTTTTTTCCGATTTATCAGAAAGTCATAATTCTTTTTTGTCAACACGGACACTTTCATGAAACGAATTGTAATGAATCAGATTTATCAAATTTGTTGCAGGATCTCGATACATAGTTCCAACAAAAGGACCCATTATGACTGGTAAAATTCTTCTTTCGTTGGGCATCCTGTGCGTCACAACATCCGTGGTGCTTTCGCAAAGTGAGTCAGAATTTTTATCTCCCTTTTTATTTTGTACAGATCAAAGGAATTAATACAAAAAATGAAGTAAAAAATAATTAAAAGAGAGAGAGAAAGAATGAACAAAAAATGGAGAGAGAGAGAGGGTGAGAGAGAGGAAGAGAGAGACAGAGAGAGAGAGAGAGAGAGAGAGAGAGAGAGAGAGAGAGATAGAGAGAGAGAGAGAAGAAAAACGACTGTGCGGAAGATGACCAAATAAGAAAAGAGAGCGAGAAAGACAAAAGAGAGATAGATAGATAGATAGATAGATAGATAGATAGATAGATAGATAGATAGAGAGAGAGAGAGAGAGAGAGAGAGAGAGAGAGAGAGAGAGAGAGAGAGAGAGAGAGAGAGAGAGAGTAGGAGAAAAATAGTTAAGAAAAACAACCCACAAACCTAAATCTAACTCAAGTACCAAACCACGCACTCACCCACTGAGACACCCTCATCAAGAGCCAAGAGAAGGCGATGAGTCCCATATCGAACTGCGGGTTCGATCCTAGTCCATTCTATTATCAATACATTCTCACGTCTTTCATCTTATTTGTAGGTCTCGAGTTAGATCTAGTTTCGGGGTTGATTTTTCTATACAATTTATTTCTTTAGTCAAAATCACTTGTAATAATAGATCTTAAGGCCTAGCTACGTCTACCCAGCATCTATGGTTGTTTGACTACTTCATTTGTTTCTGAGAGAGATAGCTAAATAGATAGATAGATAGGTAGAGAAAGAGAGAGAGAATGAGAGAGAGAGAGAGAGAGAGAGAGAGAGAGAGAGAGAGAGAGAGAGAGAGAGAGAGAGAGAGAGAGAGAGAGAGAGGGGTGGAGGATGAGGTAAAGATTATCATTTCTTCCAAGTAAAACTATTAATCGCTACAAAAAAAAAATAATGTGATCAAGAATCCGAATATCTCAATTTCTTTATAGAGGTCATTGCGAACCCGGACTTTGAAACGAATGGGTGAGGTTTCAGTTGATTATACAATTTACCAACCATTTCAGGCTCTACAGTAACAATCTCTCATTTTATAATTATACTTTTGTAGATCAAAATCTGTTTGATCCATTTGGCCTGTTGAATCTGTTCGGTCCATTTGGGGGCACTACAGATGCCAATGCCAACGCTAATGCTCTGAACAACCTGTTTGGTCTGTACTATCTGGACGAATACGGGGACCTGGATTTGGACTTGGACTTTTTCAAGCGAAGGAGGAGGAGGCGCTGAGTTGTCGGCTCTTATGGCGAGACGCCTAGCACCCATATCTTCCGTCTATATAGCTTTAGTGTGAAAACAAAACATTCACAATTATATCACAGCAGTCATTCGTGTAACACCATGACAAAATATTATCACGCTAAGTCTTCATTTTATCTCAATTTCCGAATAAGCAAAAAATAGATCTGAATCATTTTTGTAAATAAAGAAGAGTACCTTAGCTTAGTGCCTTCATGACTTTCTTAAAGTAAAAAAAAAAGAGTTGCATATGACAAAACTAAGAGTTACCTTTCCTTCATTTATCTGATTACTAGAAAGCATCTAACGGAATATTTCTTTTAAGAATATCATTAGAAATCATATTGTTGAAACTATAAAGCTATGAAAAAAAAATCCTTGCTTGACTTCAGCCAATAAGCGTTTCATTTATCAACATTCCCATTCGACTTTTTCGGACTGTTTGCAAGGCATCACACCTTTCACTCTAAACAGAGAAAGCTTTGATTAATATCGCTTTTATTTCAGTAATGTGCAGAAGACTTATGTATTTATCTAACAAGCCACAATAAAGAAATTCATAAAAAATCATCTCTGCCATTTTTCCCTCTTAAATTTGGTCTTTTGTCACTCTGTCACGTCTCTGTTGCCTACAAAGTCTTGGTTTTGTCAATGTATTAACGATCACGGTTGTAAGCCGGTTCATCGCTTTTTAAACATGTTATCAGTGAAAATCTTCGATACATCGAAAGACACCGAAATCTCGGTTCTTTGAACTGGTCGTGATATCTTCATGTAAAGTGCTTCTATTGAAGGACTACAAATACTACTACTGTTTTCCTAGCTGTATCCATAGCCAGCTCGAAAATTAATTATTTTTTCCTTATCTGTAGAGATCTGTTCAAATTTTGAAGTCTGGGTTATATGTACTAAATAATACAATCACATGACCTGTTGCGTATTCTATATTTTGAGAAGATTTCAGGCTTTTCACTTTTACCGGTATTAGACATGGCGTAACACAGAATACGCTTTTCCAACTGAAAATTAACTAATTCCAATGGCTCTTAATGTGTTGTTATTAAGGAGGTCAGTATGGAAATAGAAAAAATGTTTTAACTGAGTGCAAGATATTGTTTGAAGATGCAAAATAATATCGTGATGACGGTATTAAATACTGCTTTTTTAATTTATAAAAAAATAACCCCCAATTATACAAATACGGCTGTCAAACTAATGTTGAGCTTAATATTCTGTTTAAAATTCAAACTGTCATCATCTCTTTTACAATGCACCGATTATTTTGTTCTGATTGTAGAACAACAAAACAAAACGAAACAAAAAACAAAAACTAATAAAACAAAACAAAAAACAAAAACCAACAACATGAAAACGGGCATAATTCTGAAACGTATATTAGAAATTGGAACTTGCCATAAGATCAGTTAAAAAAAAACCCCGAAACCCTTTATATTGTAAAAGCAACTAATGCCAACTAAAGTAGACTTCTGTGATCTCAATATTCATTTTACATCAAGCATCTCGATAAATCTAACCCTCTTTTTCCTCAAAAGTAGTGATCAAAACCAAAATCCTGTCTTTAAAAAAAACCAAAAACAACCAAAAACACCCCCCCCCAAAAAAAAAACCCCAAAAAAACAACAAAAAACAAAACAAAAAAAACAACCAATATTTATGCACTTCCAACTCACTGCGATATTAATTTTAAAAATGATATGCTATGATTTGTACCCATATTTCATAACCACGATAGTACCTCAAGAACGTATTTTATCTCTTGATCTATCGTTAAGTCAACTATATCTTATGATAATTGTTGTGCCAGTTAGCTCAGCCGCTAGAGCAGAGGTCCAACTCCTGGTTGGAGTTATCTGGTAGTGGGGACGGATCTCCTCTGACTAGCGCAACCCTAAACCATGACGGGAGCCTACTAGTCTCTGTGGCTGTAGGTTACAACGACATTGCACTTAATCATTAGCTCTGAGGGTGGAAATGAGCGTTTCAATCCCCAGGTTACAGCCATGGTAGGCTGATTGCCTAAATAAAGTCCAGGATAAAAATCAACCAACTGACCATCTTACGAATGTGAAGGTTAATCTCAGATCAAGATAAAAGTCTCCGACTACTTTTTTTTCCTGCATCTTTCTCTCATACTGTCTGTTGAGAGCCAACCACTTTGTAAATGTGTCTTATTACCGAGAAATCTTGATGACTCGTTTAAAAAGTCTTAAAATCTTAATGTGATTTAGTTGTATTTGTTTTAATAAGAATACGATTCTTACAGTGGTCCTAATTATAGAGAGAAATGTAGAACTCTACGCAAAGGTTTATTAAGGACACGCCAAAGGTGGTGGCTGACCATTTCAAGAAAAAAATTCTAAGAAAATAGCATTTTCTTTTCGTGAAGCCTTACACATAAAAATTGAGTACGTAACCACCGTGTAGCGTCGAACAGAGTATATTTTATATATTTCACCACTTCTTTGCTCAGAGCCAGAAGGAATGATAAAAATGTGACTAAACACTACTTGACTTCATAATTTTCATTTATTTTCCATATTACGGTGAGCCGAAAATGGCAACAATGCTGCAAAATATAGCCTTGATCCCATTAATTTGATCTTCAAAACGGACAGGAATTTTTTCCAAACTCTAATACAATGCAAATACCAACGATGACGCCAACGACAAAACAGCTAAAAGAAAAAGAACGGCATTGACAGAAGGAACATGAACAGTACAAAATTAATTAATTGATTAACTAATTAATCATCATTAAACAAATAAAACTATCACCTCTTTATGATTTTCTGGGAAGATTCTGACCAAGAAGACTGAAATTTCACTATAACTTATGTTCTGTGTTGGTTCAATAACAAGCTGCTGAATTTCTAGAGGTAATAAAACCAATGATTATAATTATATTAATCACTTTCTCACACAGTCACTCTGCCATTTTGACTACGTATGCGTACAGAAGAGGAAGATAAGAGATTATAACAACGGGGTTTGAAACATAATGAAAAAAAATTGAAGAAAAGACACATTTATAGTAAGACTTACCTGTGTACTGGACCATTACTGTAAGTCACAGTACAGCATTATTACTAGACTAACAGACTAGGACTCAAGATACATTCGCTTCTGAGGGCGGTGCCTTAACAAAGCAACAATACCGTCTCTGATCAGGGGCATGAGGAAAAAGTCATCGACTTCCCACTTGTTCAGAGCTTACGACTAGCAGGGCAAGCCAGGGTAATCGCTTAATTGCCAAAACAATTAATACGCAAGTAACTAAATGATTACATTTGTCTCTCTCTGACGCCAAAAAAAATAAAAACAAGCTCTAGTGGAGATCCTTTCATCTGAGTATAAGATCCCTCGGAAAACATAGGGGACGTTCAACTTTGTAAAAAACCTTGGTTCTAGTTCCAGATCTCAACATATCCACAATCTGCATTCAACTGCTTTTTTAAAAAGGCGAGAGTAGACGCATGGGGTAAGATAGATGGACCTGTTGCGCCTGTGATTACTTTGTGACGACTAAACCAATTAAAAAAAAAATGCGTGGTTTAAGGCAACTCGTTTTAATTAGTTTAGAGCAGTTGTGATCCGCTACTTCAATTGTAACAACATTAATAACAAATCTTTTAAACTGAGCATATTTCTTTCGTGCATATCTTTTACTTACTGACCAAAAAGTTTTTGCGAAATATTATTTATCAAATCAGAAGGTGTGCATTTAATAAAAGAAACATAATCCAGTGATGGCCTGGGCATCATTCAGTAAGTTTTCTCATTGCTATCTAGTGAGAGCCAAAAGTGATAGTTATGATAGACTTATACTACTTTTTAAAAACTAGAAAAAACACTGGGAAAACCCGTCTTTTATGCGGGAATGCAAGAAAAAAAATCTATCATTAGGATTATAAATGTTTATACCTTACTCTACGTTCAAGATTTATTAAACTATGAGTTTTTTTCTTTCCGTTTCTTTAGAAAAGAAATCTTCGAAGATATACTACTAATACACTGTTTTGCACAGTTTTTGGGTTCAAAGCAAAACGTAAAGCAACTTAGTTTGAAAACAGCAATTTGATATATATCTGAGTGGTAAGATTCAGTGCCTTTCAACAAAACATGCAGAACAAAGTGCATATTTTGCCTCCATCATGTGTCCAACGGTAATATCGTGCGCTGTGTACCTTGTTGTTAGCCAACATGATACCATAGGAGACACGACGGCTGTGACCAGGTTTCAAAAGTCATAGAGCTTGCCAAAAGCCAAGATGCAATACCTTGTCAAGGGATTATTGTTAGTTAACGTGGAAAGCAATCGAAAGAGACCGATGGAAGAGAGAGAAAGAGAGAAGGGGGGGGGGGATTTCTTTCTTCTCTCTCTCTGTCTCTCTCTCTCTCTCCTCCTCTCTCTTTCTCTCTCTCTCTCCCCTCTCTCTCTCTCTCTCAGATTCTTATACTACCAGCTTTCACCTGTACAACGGCATGCTATTTGAAAACAAAAACTTCATAACTTTTTCCCCTTACCACGAATAGCATGATCTTCGTGATGTGTATGCAATCACGGCATGACCTCGGCTATACAGAATGGATTTATTGGAGTTGACAGGCCTATCAATGTGTCTGGTTTGTTTATCTTTTCGGTCTCAATTTGTCGACAAACGTGAGAGGAACGTACAAGCCAAAGATTTGATATGGGATTTTTCGCATCATCGAGACATTCCGTGACGAGTATCCGTAACGTTTCGCCCTGTAAATCACTATTGGCAAATCTGGATAAGGTGCGTTTACTATCTTTGATCGTATGCTCTTGCGTTTTAATCTCCCTTCTCCTCACCAAACATTTCTCTTTTTGGGCCCACACATATTGTTACTTGAGTTTCCCTTATTATATGATTGTTCTTTTACTCTCTTCTCATACCAAACTACACCTCGCCCGAATCATGCTTTGCTCTCTGTCTATGTCTCGAATGAACACCAGAAAGTACATTGCGGAAAAAATGTAGTGACTCAGCTCAGTAACCCGAGCATGCATTATTGAGGAAGTTCTTCTTAGCAAGCCATCTTTAAACAACAAGTTCTTTATCAACACTCCCTACTATTCCATTTCAGTTGCAAGGTTTAAAAACAAATAGTCTTCACTAATATTATTCAATGATGTTCTTATGAATTCATTAAATTCTTTTCGATGCAATCATAGATGGACATTCTTATGTGATGTGCTCGAAACACTGTTCGGAATTTCATCACAAGCAGGTAAGAACTTCCTATGAGATGTATATTTCCAGTACTCTTTCAATATTCTCTCTAGATGATTTTTTTCCTTTCGTTTCGTTGTTCGCACTTTTTAGATTTTTCAAAAGGTATTTATTTCGGTGCTGGTACAATGTAACACAAACATTTCTTTTCGTTTATTGAGATTTAATAATATATTTCCTAAATATTTCTCACCTTGTGATATTTAAGTGCTCAGTTCTTTTTATCTTTTCTGATGCAAAGGGTGTGAAGTATCTGATTTCTATTAATCAATATGTCATTTAGAATACTTTACTAAGACTTAAAAAAATCTTACATGTTGAAACATGTTGCATGCACGAATACAGCTGTGGGAAAAGTTAAAAAAATAAACCAAATAGAACATTCTTGATTTAAAAAAAAACCCAACTATCTAACATCTGAAACCTCGTTAGGTAACTATACACAGCTTGACTTCCTTAAGCACATGCAAAACAAAACTTTGCACAAGAAAATAATTTTTCGTGAAACTCACATTTCAAGACATCGTATTTCAAAGTTTCAGGACAGATGCTTAATATATTTATTAGCTATAGTAAATTGAAGACACAGATTTACCTAATATACTTCCCCCGCAGATAACATTTATAATTTTTTTTTGTTTTGAATTGTATTTTTGTATTGTAATCTTTTTCAACCAGTATATCAATTAATTCAACAATTTAATCACCTTCTATAGGACATTTATAACATATATACATATATATACACTCATATATATATATACACACATACACATATTGACGCAGATTATCCACAACAAGGTTCTCTTAAACATCCTCTAACACATCGAGGGAAAAAAAAACATGTTTAGCCATGGCAAAGGTTAAGGAAAAATTAAGCTTTTCACTCACGACATGGTAATTCGGAACTAGAAGGCTAAGGAAATCTCTAAAGAAAACAGTGTAAATGTTACGACGTGCCACCAAAACCTTTCATGCATTTGCAGCCTGTGTGGCAAATAACATTGTGCAAATAGCATAACATCAGTGGAGAAGGAAGTAACTGAGTGGAGGCACCTGTTACTGTGTATCTAGAAATGCCATGATAAGGGCCACCCTCAGACTGCAAGTATCAGTCTTGTTTAAAGATTTGATTGATTTTGATTTGATTTTTTAAAATTGAATCAGATACTCGGTGGCATTTGAACAAAGTCTAATCCTGTGGGAAAATAATAATTGCGCTTTCTGCTCTAATCTAAATGCGCGGTTAAGCTGAAATTAACTTACGGATTGATATATGCAAAAGCCTCTACCAATTTCAAAATCATTAATCGTCACTTTTTCGTATCTATGCCTGTGAAAGAGATAAAGAACATAAAGAAACGATCAATAATTGATTAAAGACATCGTGAGGAATTTAAATTGTTATCTTTAAAAAGTATATCTGAAAGCCCTTAAACAATCTTCATGAAAAGAAAATATAATTCTAGTTGATCAACAATTTAATTGCCTAGTCACGAACTGATTTAAATTACTTTTTTTTTATTTTAAACAGCACGACTCTGTCATGACGTAAGAGTTATTTTAACGCCACCTCTCACCGACAAATTCAAGCCGTGACCTAAACATGTCCTAGCCAGAGCTCTGATTTATATGTAGATTTAGTACGAACACGGGACCGAGCAATGTACATCGATGGTTATCCATCACTAGGAAAATACTACAAAAAGGCAAAAAAAAAAATGTGCGGAACATTTGGTCTTTAGAGTCTCATTAAAGATAAATGTACCAGAAATCTAAGGCAGGCGTGGGGAAGGTAAAGTTAAATAAGGGAACGAAATATAACGATAAGTAGGCAGAAAGGACAGTGTAAGAATTCTTGCCTCATTTAAAAGTTTTTAGCAACGTATTAGTTTCAAGTGAAACTTCCTTAACAGCTTAGAAGTTTCCATGAAAATTAATTGAATGAATATTTGAGAAAACCCTGTTCTTATTTCTTAATACGGGCGGAAAAAATACTCCCTACACAGTTCCCATAAATTACATGGAAATATTCAGTTTATTATTCTATATTTACATGTGACTGTTCTCAGTCCAAATAAGTCACATGCCGTCCATATCACTTTGCAAGACGTTGATATTTAAATCTATGGATTTCCGTGAAATTCACATTATGTCCTCATCAGAATTATCAGAGGAGATCCAAAAGGTTTTGATCTTCTAGATTTGTTAGAAAAAAAGAGAAATTAATCTGCTTTCAAAAACCTTCTTTCCGTATCCAATATTTCGATATCCAGAGAGGTTTTGAGATACGCTTATGACGTTTTATGGATGTTAAAGTGAACGATTTGTATGTTAGTTGAATTCAAGATTGTGCGTAAGACAGTGGGCTAAAGTTTCTTGCCTTTTTCCTTTATGGCCGCTTTGATTCAATACGCTTCGATGTAAAAAAATTATAGACAACTTCAATCGATCAGTGAATTCAAGGTATAATATCAAGCAACCGTTAGAAACAACACTAAACTTTTTTTTTCCTGTCTTCTTTTTTAAATTTCCTCAAAACCATACTAGCTAAATATCTCAAAAAGCAAATGACAAGGAAATTATAGTATATAGGTTTAGATTTTTTCCTGTAGATAGCAAAACATGTCAATTTGTTCTGCTTCCCCGTCTTGTCGCGTAAACTATATTTTTTAAGGTTTTACCTACTCCGCCCCCCCACACACACACACGGCACACACTCCTCTCTCTCTCTCTCTCTCTCTCTCTCTCTCTCTCTCTCTTTCTCAGATATTTTGTTTGCCTGTCTGTTTTTCTTACAAAAGAACAATTTAAAGAAAGGTTAAAGATAATAAGTATTATTTCTCCTTATAGCTAATAGAATTGACTCTGAAAAAACTTTTATTTCTTGATATGCTATATATGTCTTTATGTACTGACCACTTCAAATGGGTAAAAATCGCAAAGCAAGAGATGGGATAGAATATGGAACAAAGCCAAATGAGAACGTAAAAAAATGCGCATGCCGTGAAAGGTACAAAAAAGACTTAAAAAATCTCGTTTCTGACAGAAAGGGACTGACTCCATCACAGAATCATCCACACACTCTTTTGACAAAACATTTAGACCGTGTTAAAAATGCCCTTGCCCAATATAGCTTTGTATTCCTCATTTGTGGACATTGATATTATTGACTCACTTTTAAAAAGATGTTTAACAATATTCCCTCTCCAGAATGATAGGACAAACTCAGTGACTTCTGTTGGTCCAGTCAGTCTTGGTCTCTTTGCTATTCACTTTGAGTCTAGGACATCCAGGTAAGGGCAGCGAATATAAGAATTAACTAAAATAACTTTTCTAGCACAGGTAAACAAAATGGCATAATAATTTATCACACCATGCACTTGATTGTAATGGAAAATCTGTTTTAAAATGCGTTCACCCCAAAGATAGACATTATCATTGATAGATCAATACATCCTCCGTTCCTAAACCAGATGATAAGGTTCGAATTTTGGAATAAAACCAGATTACTGTACAAACGGATTGGATGTAAACCATAATTATATAAAATTAGAAAAAAAAATCCAGCAGAAACAAAAGGAAAAAAAAATCAAAACAGATAGAGTATTCAATAGTTACCAATAATTTAGAAACATATAATAGCAGAAGCATCGCTGTACAAAAAAAATAACTAACCAAGACGAAGGTCTCTACTTATGACTATCTTGGTTCTGAAGAAAAAAGATGTATTTAAGTTTAAAAAAAAAACAATCTATGCGCAATTAGAACGGTAGTCAAGAAAAGCAAAAGCATTTGTTACCTCACAATAACTTTCAAAGCAAAGGACAAAAACGAAATGAGTTTATATTTATTTCCTAAGATCTGAGGCAGCTCAAATGCATATTGTAAAAGCCTACCAATTATTATAATGATACAACTATACAAGAAATAGAGCGCAAGGGAAATAAGCGACGTATTTTGTGCAGGAAAATAAACAATCGTTCTAGTTTTATACCTTGACGGTATAATCATAATTTGTTGGGCTCACTAACATTAAATGTTATGAACGATTAGGTAGGACAAATCAGGTGCCAGTTCTTCTAACATCACACGTCACCTAGCTAGATCTCCCTAGAGCGTTTTTAATTATCTTTTCCTGATTTTAAGAAGATGAAACTAAATTCCAGATCCATTTATTTTCTAAAGAAACTCCAAATCATTTTTTGCCGAAGAAACTCTATTTTGAACTTTTAGGCTTAGAACATTAATTCTAAGTTACAAGTCAAAAAAGAAAGAGAAACAATTAAAACTGGAAACAAAAAACAAAAACAAACAAACTTAGACTGTAATACTGAAATATGATACGTCTGAAATCATACAAGGGACGTAGATTTTTAAAAAAAAACTCCTACAAAAACTCACAATTTCATAGGTGTTCGGTAAACGAAACGTTGTCACCTATATTAGAGATGCTTATATAGGTAATTATTATGTTAAATATTTTTTTTTTGATTAATGTAAAAACCAGCGTTCATAATCAACCGCTTACCAAAGAGCTTCTCTCAGTTAAAATGAAATAAAAAGTATTATTCATCGTTGGTAAAAGATTACTTCTTTTAAAAGAAATATGATACCATCAATAATTGCGAAATCAATAATTGATTTTCTTGTGGTGGAATGAACGGCGCCGGACAGTTCAGTCGGCTGAAACTCTCGATGCTGTCCTTACTTGAGATATTAGTGGTTGGGTCTCGTCATCGAACCAGCCCTATCTCTATCTTGAAAGGAGACTGACAACTGCTCATGAGATTCCTTGGAAAATTATGGGACTAAATAAAAATCATTGAAAAGAAAATTTGCACTTTAGCATACGTACTGATACTTTTAGTATTTCAAAGAATAAAGTAATACCTAATTCCGACATTAAGAATATTCAAAACGTCTTTTTATAAGCTGTAGTCGCAGATAATACAACGGTGAAGAGCGGCTAAACCGAAAATATTTTTTGTGAAAACACATTTTGATTTAATGAGAAAAACTCTAAGAAGAATTAAAGAAAAAAAAAACAAAAAAAAAAAAAAAAAACAACAACTGCAAAACATGGGTTCTAACAGACCAACTTTATTAAACTAAATCTTTTGGTTTAGTATTTTTTTTTACTTAATATACTAAATTCTTTTGTGTTTCAGCTTCATTTCAAAATCAAGGCACAACCTCGATTCTCCGTGACCTGCTCATGTATACTAGACAAGAACTGCAGCAAGAGCAGCCGAGAAAATTCTTTTTTTCACCTCAACAACAGCAACAACAACAACAACAACAACAACCACAAAATAGAGAACAGCAGTTACTGTTTGGACAATCTCAAGAGCAAGAGCAACAAGGGCCAGTCCAGAAACCCACTACTAGTACGCATAACTCCCCACCGTTCTACGCCTATCAGATTCCACCTTGGTTCATCTTCTACTGGCTCAATGAACACTTGTGATCTAAAACTATTCTTCAGAGCGTTCAAACTTTAAGCTTTAACTAATAAAAAGAATAGTTATAAAGACGAAATTCAACATGTTATTTTTTTTGCCCCCATACCTCTGTCAGGACTAATGGAATTTTTGATTACATTCGCGACGCAAAGAATATTAATATGCTAATCTATTCACCTTGGAGTAAATAGAGTGGACTTAGAGAAAGAAAGAGAAAGAGACAGAGGGAGAGAGAAGAGAAAAAGAGAGATGGAAAGAAAGAAATATTGTGAAAAAAGGAAGGGAGTAAAAGCACAAATAGAGTGAGAGATGGATAGATATTAGGTTTAACAAAGAGATATTAAGAGAACGAATATATATATATATATATATATATATATATATATATATAAACAAATTGGAAAGACAAAGAGATAAAGAAGGATAAGAAACAAATACAGAGAGAGACAGATAGATAGATAAATAGATAAAGAAAGAGAGAGTGAGAGAGAGAGGGAGAGAGAGAGAGAACGTAAAAAAGAAAGATAAAATGAAAAAAAAATGAAAGACTTGGGAACAAGTATGTATTATTTATAAACTAAAGTAAGAAAGATACATAAGAAAGATAAAGACACGGTTTGAAAGGCACAGCAAAAATTGTTGGATAATATGATTAAATTAATAGACAGATTTATAGAAATCACCAACATGAATGGGAAAATATACAAAGGGAGTGGGAGAGAGAGAGAGAAAGAGAGAGAGAGAGAGAGAGAGAGAGAGAGAGAGAGAGAGAGAGAGAGAAAGAGAGAGAGAGAGCGAGAGAGAGAGCGAGGGAGAGCATGGAAAAAGAAAGAGAGGGAGGCAGAGATATAAAGAAAGGAGGAAAAGATATTGCCGAGAACAACCGTATCATAATTATTTGAGTTTATTGTGTGTCTAAAAAGAAGTTTCGATTGTATTGCTCTTTGAGAATAGTAAATCAACATTCTTGTAAGCGGTTTGTGCTATGCTGCGCACCCCTAAACAATTTAAAAATTAACTTGCATATATCTGGATTTTTAGCCTCTTTCTCTCCCATGCCATTGATATGCCTGGTAGTGGTTTTTGATACTTTCTTTGAGGAGCGAGAGTCTGATTCACCTAGGCTCTGACATTAATTTGCTCAAGGCCATTCTGAAAGGTTCGACGATATACCAAGATATCATTCAGTACCCCCAGAGGAGCATTCACTAGACACAGCATGTTGCTGTGGCATACTGATCAGATTTATCACCGCCTACAGCAAGCTACTTAACACCCGAGACAGGCGAGGAAATGAATGTAGAGAACAATCAACGTCGCACTTCTCCAAACTAAGCTTAGAAGTCTGTACAATTAGATCACAACGCCATTAAATTATGATATAATGTAAGAAGAACTAATTTCTTAAAGGATAAATTCGAAAAGCAAATATATTTTTTTAAAAATTGTAACTCCTTGACGGCGTTGAAGATCAATGAAAATAATAATTGAAAAAAATATCTGTTTTTCAGTTTTTTTATGTATAAATTCATATTTTTCAGAGTTCAGACTTTCTTTTATGCAAGTTGTTATCATTGCAATGGATTTATAGTTTTCATCGACAGTTTATAATTATATATCTTTGTCGTATATCATGTTCTAACTTTTCTGAAAATTAACTAAGTCTTACTTCATATACTTAGCCTTGAATCAAACGAAATGTAGATTCAATGTGAATCTTAGAAAAATGGTCTAGCAGATAAAGTTTGTCATTAGTATCCATGCAATCGCAAAGACAGAAAAGGATTACTCCTCCGATTTCACAGTGCTTTAAGTACACAATTTGAACATTTTTTTTCTAGGGAAAAGAGAGAAAGAGAGAGAGAGAGAGAGAGAGAGAGAGAGAGAGAGAGAGAGAGAGAGAGAGAGACAAAGAGAAAGAGAGAAAGAGAAAGAGAGAGAGAGAGCGAGTGAGAGAGACACAGAAAAATAGAAAGAGAAAGTGAGAGATAGTGAGTGAAAGAGAGACAGAGAGATAGAAAGAGAGAGAGGGAGACAAAGAGAGCTAGAAAGAGAGAGAGAGTGAGAGGGAGTAATGAGAGAGAGACAGAGAGAGATAAAAAAAGAGAGAGTGTGTGACAGAAGGATAGAGAGATAGAAAGAGAGTGAAAGAGAAGAGTGAGAGAGACAGAGAGAGTGAGAGAGAAGAGTGAGAGAGACAGAGAGAGAGAAAGTGAGAGAAAAAGTGAGTGAATGAGAGAGTGATTTAGAGAGAGAGACAGAGAAATAGAGAGTGAGCGAGAGTGATTGAGATAAAGACAGAGAGAGATCGAAAGAGAGAGTGAGTGAGAGAGGCAGAGAGAGATGGAAAGAGAGAGAGAGAGTGAGAAACAGTTAGAAACAGAGACAGAAAGAGAGAGTGAGTGAGAGAGACAGATAGAGATAGAAAGAGAGAGGATGAGAAAGAGATAGAAAGAGAGATAGAATGAGAGAGATAGAAAGAGATAGAGTGAGAGAAAAAAGTGAGTGAGTGAGAGAGTGATTTAGAGAGAGAGACAAAAAAAAAGAGAGAGAGAGAGAGTGACTGAGAGAAAGACAGTGAGAGATAGAAAGAGAGAGTGAGAGAGAAGAGTGAGAGTGAGTGAGAGAAAGACAGAGAGTGATAGATAGAGAGAGAAAGTGAGAGAGATAGATTGAGTGAGAGAGACAGAGAGAGAGTGAGAGAGAAGAGTGAGAGACTGTAGAGAGACACAGAGAGAAGAGTGAGATAGAGGCAGAGAGCGACAGAGAGATAGAAGAGAGAGAGTGAGAGAAAGAGTAAGTGGGTGAGAAAGTGATTTAGAGAGAGAGACGGAGAAAGAGAGAGTGAGTTAGAGAGTGAGTGAGAGAAAGACAGAGAGAGAGAAAGAGAGAGACTGAGAGAGAAGACTGAGAGAGACAGAGAGAGTCAGAGAGAGATAAAAAAGAGAGTGAGAGAGAAAGAGTAAGTGAGAGAGACAGAGAGAGCGCAAGATATATAAAGAGAGAGAGAGATTGAGTGAGAGTGTGTGAGTGAGTGAAAGAGAGACAGAGAGAGATAGAGAGTGTGAGAGAGTTAGCGAGAGAGACAGAGAGACATAGAAAGAGAGAGAGTGAGAGAGACATTGAGTAAGCGAAAGAAAGAGAGAGAGTGAGAGAGACATTGAGTAAGCGATAGAAAGAGAGAGAGTGAGAGAGAAAGTGATTAAGAGAGATAGAAAGAAATAGAGTGAGTGAGAGAGAGACTGAGAGAGTGGGAGAGAGACAGAGAGAGATCGAAAGAGAGAGAGTGAGAGAGAAGAGTGAGATAGAGGCAGAGAGAGACAGAGAGATCGAAAGAGAGAGAGTGAGAGAGATAAAAAGAGAGAGAGAGTGAGAGAAAGAGTGAATGAGTGAGAGAGTGATTTAGAGAGAGAGATAGAGAAAGAGTGAGTGAGTGAGAGAGATAGAGAGAGATTGTGAGAAAGAGAGTAAGTGAGAGATAGAAAGGGATTGAGTGAGTGAGAGAGAGGGAGAGAGACAGAGAGAGATAGAAAGAGAGAGAGTGAGAGTTACAGAGAGAGAGTGAGAGAGATAGAGTGAGTGAGAGAGACACAGAGAGAGAGAGGGAGAGAGAGTGAGAGAGAGAGGGAGAGAGAGAGAGAGAGAGAGAGAGAGAGAGAGAGAGAGAGAGAGAGAGAGAGAGAGAGAGAGAGAGAAGAGGATGCATCGAAAGCTACTTGATAAAAATTTCGAAGAGCGGGAGTTCATTACCTGGTTGAATGATTAATGTTTTTCACATCTATTTCTCTTAAATTCAACTGATTTACTCTTGAGCCTTTATCAGCGGATCCAGGTTGAAATAACACACACTGACAAGGATGTAAGTTATGTCAGTTTTATATACAAGGCTGTCGCAACGCAAATGAGAATTTCATCAAACTTGTCATAAACAACGATAATAAACAATATTCGAAATGATTGATGAAAGCTTTGTTATGATGTTTAAGTAAGGAAGAAACTGATGAACATGTTAGAATATCCTACGAAATAAAGAAAGAGAATGACTAATTCATTTGGGTTTAAGTGCCTGCTGTTAAGGCCTGAGGAATGTTTAAACAAGTTTTTGAATACTATTACCAATTTATTTGATTTATTGCTCAGTGTAGTCAGACCTATCCAAACTAATTAGTGCAACACTATTAAACTGAAAACCCAAGGACTTAAGAGAGAGGGAGAGAGCATTTGGTTTAAGCATTCACTAGGCTAAAAACTTGCCGGATTCTCACATTATCGTTTATGGTATTTTTTTTTTAGATAATTTACAAATGTCATAAATATCCGTTGAATAAGGAGAATAGTTTGACACAGCTTGTCTTAAACATGATGTTATATGCCTCAGAAACTCTCCTCAGTTACTGTAGTCTCAAAAAATAAAAATGAGACACAATTGACAGAGATCGAGGCAATTTCATGACTCATAGCTTACAGGTCAAGAATAAAAGCTGTTTATCTATGGAAAGCATGTCTCTATAAAGTTTCCATTTTGGAATGCTTAGCTGGCGTTCTATACACATAATAAAATTTAAATTACTATTGATTTTTAAAAAAAAATAGCTTATATGAAGTGTATTGAAAATATCACATAACATTAAAGGCTTTCAGAGACATAGGCCTTTTATAAAAGGTGCAAAGGCGCTGATCTATTAAACGCTTTAACCCTCCCCCTACCTACACCATCAATTTTAAGGCGGAACCATTCAAATCTAAAGACAATGAGACAATATCTGTAAAAGTCTTTGCCCTAACCCAAGACAGCAAGTTTCATTCCCGAATTCAAATCAATTGCAATCCGGCAATTTCAAGATTAAAGTCGCAATTTACATGACCTGGTCATTTACTTTGAATGGCACCGCATAAGGTTTTCGGTATAAAAGATGGTGGTCAATCTAGTTTTTGTCAGTAGACTTACAAATCAGTTTTAACTCTCTTTAGGAATTTCCGAACATACCTAGTATTCTTTCGTTCGGATAGCTATGGCATGTCAATGTTTATTTATTTATTTTTTTTAAATTCTTTTAATTCGTAACTACAATGACCTGGTGGAAAAAGGTAAAAAATACTCCACGACTTCAAAAAGCTTAAGAGATGAAAGCGAAATAGGAAACAAAATCGCATTTAGGCGCATTCTTAAGGAATTAAAAAAAAAGAATTAAAATAAAATATTGGAGCGAGGACGATCAGGAGAAACGCGGATGAAAAAAAAAAAGCCTAAGGTACAAACTATGTTAAGGGAAAAGGCCGAGAGTGAGATAGAAAAAAAAATCAAAATCGAATATAGAATGCGCAAAAAGGAAAAAAAAGGAAAAAATTGAAGACGGAAGACAAGGAAATGATCGGAAAGGAGAGGAAGACGATAAAGGAAAGAAAAGAAAGTTCGGACAATCTTTTATCCCAAACTTTGGTTTCCCTTGATTAATTTTAAACAAAGATTTCACGAGCCTTCTCACACCTGCTAGATACAAACCCATCGGGGCGGGTTAATTGATCCAGCTCTTTACAGCTAACCAAACGCTTAGATCGAAGTAGATCTAATTGTAGTGGTACTATCGACAAAGAATTCTCATCTTACTTGTAAAGCTATAACGATATACTGAGCTCCTTCGCTTTAGGCTGTGGTGGGAGTGTCTAAGCTGGGCTCTCTCTTTAGAGATCTATGACCGACCTTGTGTGATGAGCTTTGTACTGACACGAAGCAATGCATCATCATTTTGACTTTATTGTTTTGCCACACGGAAAATATTTTTCTGACAGTACCCACACGCCGTTTCTCTTTACTGGAAAACTGATGGACATCGTGGCTTTATTCTTTGATCTTACAGAATCCCCTAATAATTGAAAAAAAAATGAAATTTCTGAGAAGTTGATTTAATCGGTGAAGAAAAGACATAGGAATTAGGTGAAAAATCATAAAGACATTTTTTAAATAATTTTTGCAAATGGACACTCACAAAGAACGAGGCAGTGAGATTTTTTTTAGTAATTCGAAACATTCATTAATAGAATAAATTGATAAAAAACATCAATGATGATAGATAGACAGATAGATAGATAGATAGACAGATAGATAGATAGATAGATAGATAGAAAGATAGATAGATAGATAGGCAGATTTATTTGAATAGATAGACAGTTAAATACATTACATGCATATACACACCCATTTATGAAAGCATTCATAAAAACTTACATACATACAGATTGATAGAGACAAACAAGGAAGAGAGAGTGAGTGTTATAAAAATAAAATATAAACTTACAGAGAGATACAGAGATAAAAACATAAGTAAGAAAGTGACAGAGAAACAGGTTGAGAGAGATAGGGAGAGAGAGAGAGAGAGAGAGAGAGAGAGAGAGAGAGAGAGAGAGAGAGAGAGAGAGAGAGAGAGAGAGAGAGAGAGAGAGAGAGAGAGAGGAAGAGAAACATACACAAACACGGCAAAAATGTAAAATATAAAAGCTTGGAAGAACAAAAAAATCTATAGAATCGTTTAAAACTTCAATGAACACTGCGTCATATTTCACCCAAGGGTGACTCAAAAAAGGAACGAAAAATATTTACAATATAAGGTTTGACCATTTCATATTATCGTTCATAGTCATCTTAATAATTTCAGAATACAACAAATCTCTACTTAATAAGGAAGAAACACCGTTGATTAAAGGAGAAAGAGCGTTTAGCAAATTTTTTGCATAAGAAAAAAAATGTGGACATTACTCTGATATTCCATTATCTGAAGTTTCCCTACCCTAATGCTATTTCTAGAGATCCGTTATCACCATTTATGTAGTCTGGGCTAAGGATATCAGGTTATCAATCAGAAACGTACATTTTCCCATGTGGTCGTAAAAAATGTTGATCAGAAAACTTCATGGGAGTGCAGGTGTTGTTCTGTATCTCAAAATAGACAATTAGCAGTGCACATGATAGGCCTTCAATTAGAAAAGATTAAATCGCCGATTTAGGAAAACATAAAATTTTAAAGGGACTTAAATCTCTATATTTTTAGCAATAATGTGTGAAAAAGTTCTGAATAGTAGGTATTTACTTTCTTAATATGTTTCTTTTTATATCCTTAAATATCAATATCAGTATCTCCCAATCTTTACCTTTTAATTTAAATTGAAAACATATAATGGATCTCCATCCTTCTAAAAATGTGTGGACGCACAGGAAAATTCTTCGGATCTCGATAGGTCTAGTTTTGCGCTAGATTTATTTTAAGTCGTTTTTCAAGTTCAGGTCCGAAAATGGAAATTTAATTTTATTTTCAGCTCTATTCATTTTATCTTTTTATTACGCTTAGTTTTATATTTTTTCTGAAATATCTAACCTTTTGAACTAAATGATTTTATGACACCTCTTCAGATCAGATTTGTGGCGTTAACATTCTCAATGAAAAATAGGACATTCAACTTTAAACGTCATTTTCTCAAAACAACATTTTCTCAGTCGGGTGATTTTAAAACTCCATTATTTTTTATATAAATAAGATAGAACCTTTACACCAAAATGCCAAATGCTTGTTTGCAGAATCTAAAACTGAGCTCATCTAATTTTTTTTTATCTGGACCCATGTGAAGGCTTCTCCCGTGCGCCCACACAAATACTCTGATCCACACCTTTGTGAGGGAAGCTTATTTATCTGCTCCACTTTTAAACTTTTAAAGAGTTCCTACTCAGCAGACTACTTCGTAGAAACTATTTTCTTTGTAATTACTATCTTACATAAGTCCCTATTACACTGTCTTGCTCTGTAATCTGCCTACCTACAAAATCAAAAGAGTTTCCGTCAAGGACACGAGTTTTAATATATACTTAGCAATTATATGACTATTATTTATATGTAAGACATGAAGCTTTACAATGATTTCTCCCTTTACGTTGTCATAACACGAACCTCTTGAATAACTACGTAATGGTGGAAAAATGTCAGTCAGAGCTGTCAGCATTGTCAGACCACAGAGGCCTCTCTTTGATGATCATATTATTGTCTTTAGGCATTTAGAATCCCTTTATCCCGCGATGCATGGATCATTAGAGAATGAAAGAAACGTGAAAAACATTTAAAAAGTTAACCACTGCTTCAAGGAATCTGATCATTATGCTCTATTTCATTTAGTTCCGTTCAAATTCGCCTCATCTAAATATTAAATTTTGTCTATTATTTTTCCGTAGAATTCTGTAGTAATCTTTTTCTCTGCCTGAATAGGAGCATAACTCTTGTTTGGACGCTAATATTTTGTTTATTTGTTTTTGCCTATGTTTTGTATGATTTGATATTATTTCATTCAAGCTTTTTAAAAGAATCTCTTATAATTGCTCCCTACTTGACTGCTTGTCCATATCTTTTGCTTTTTTTTTTTTTTTTTTCTGTTTTTCGCAAGTTTAATTTGAGCCCCCTCCCCCACCACAGACAGACACAATGTTTGATTGAAAGCTCTTTATCTCTGCCTGCTTTATCTTCCTTATCCTTGATTTAGGTTTTGAATAATTTCTTAGATTATTAAATTTGGATAAGAGCTTAAAAGGCGGCAAATTAATTCGAAAAATATCGGATAATATACTAAAGAAGATATGAAAACGAAGACACGAACTAGCAACGACCTTGAGACATGAGGTCACAATAAATCCTACTTGGAAACCAACAGGTGTCCGCCAAGATCAGTATACACCTGAGGTTTGAGGTTTGAGCCTAAAAGGCGTCCATTCTAATCCTTCTCGCACTTGCTAAGGACTGACATTCTACCGCCCACACCTCAGCCAGTCAGCCTGCCAGAGGTTAGTGATCTCTGCGAGGTACTTCATCTTCATTCAGAACCTCCTGAAAGCAGAAGGTGTTTATGAACTGTAGCATTGCATTGTCTGTCCATTCACGACACAAATTCATTCTCGGCGACATCCACGTAGACCATGTTGACATGACGTCCCGAGAAATTAGAGTGGTTTATAGCTTTTCGAAAGCTTTGATAAGTAACTGACCTGCCTATTGACAGACCAATTGCTTGCCGCCTTCACGCATAGCTCGGACCTTGGCTAGTGAGGATGCTTTATTTTAGTTCTTTTTATTTTTTTTTCGGAAATATTTTAATAGGAAATGTGGAGTCGGATTTTTGTAGAGTAATCTTTGTAAAGGCAGTACTTAAATTTAAAAAGATTTTTCGTTTTTTTAAAGACGTCTCGAAGAAATGTGAATTTGAAAAGTTAGAAAAACAAATATACGTCAAAATTTTGAAAAAACAACCCTTAAAGTTGCACGCTTTGATTTGTTATGAAAGTCATATCACAACGATTTATAAATTTTGTTTTAATTGCAAAGTTGAATGCACGTATCTGTATTGTAAAAAGGTATGCAAGGTCTTACATACTTTGGAGAGGAATTGATTGATATATTTGGTTCTACAGAAAAAAAAGCAGTTTTGTGTCCCTATAGCCCCTTCTATGTAATTTTTCTCAGAAAACGTAATTCAAGATAAACAAAGTAAGATATATATAATATTTGAAAGAAATATCGTCTTAAAGTTTTGAGAATTTCGTCCAAAACTGCAAATATTTTGCACTTATTTCTTCCAGAGAAAAAAGGAATATCAATCTTATAAATACATCTTTTTTCTCAAAATCTTTGCTCAAGGTTGTTGTTGCATAAGGATCAACAAATTTCGGATTATTTCATTTCAAGTCCCATAACATGTTCATACAGGGATTATTGTTGGCTTCGGCATTTGCTCAGGGTGAGTACACTATCCAAGCCATAAAAAAGTTCTGTTAACTTCTCATCCTCAACTTTCTTCCAAATAAAACACCCCCATCCCTTTTTTTTTTTTTATTATTTACAATCGAACAAAAATAATTATACATAAACCATAATCTAATAAAAAAAGATTATGAAGCTTAAAACCAGGTAATCTAGACTGCAATGCTTTAAAAATTCATTGGACACATTATTTTTTTTAACCATTAACCGTGAGTGTGAGAAAAATAACGGTAACCTTTCTCATAGTTTATCGTTCTATTTTCTTAATAGGCGAACAAAGCTTGAAAGTTCAATTAATTGTGTAAAGTCACCTTTCTGGTATATAACAATGAATGAGCGTGGAGAGTTTGCAACTTTAATGATTGTCTCGTGGTTTTCAAAATCACCGTTATTGATTTCTTTCTAGATTTTTTTTCTGAAATAGCGATTTTATGGTAGTATATGGGGTTAGATCTTGTTCATGTTGAAATAAAAAGCGTGCTCAACCTTCTAAGTTATTCAGTCAACTAGACGCAGTTATACAAATGTGTTAACGTTGGTTATTTTTTTTTAATTTTTTTTTCTAGCATTTAGTAAAATAAATATACGAAAGTACTGTACCATTTACTTCATCTCTTGACTCTATATAAGTTGCATTCTATTATGTATACACTTCTAGTAATATGAGACCTGAGTTTAAACAATAACCAAACTATTAATTTCTTATAAAAATGAATATTTTTTATCAATAAGTCACTGCTCTTTAGAAACGTCTTTATCTGATCTTTGTGAGTTTGCCATATCCATTCTTTATGCCCTCTATACTAATTATTTTCATAAAACGGATTTTTTTTGGTATAAAAGACCCAGTTTCAATAATCATTTCTCTTCCAGTACTGTTGAAAACTATCAGGATTATGATGGTTATAGTGTACATCTTGTGTACCAGTAAAAAAAAATAATTGCGATACAAGTCATATTTGAATCACCTGCCTCTTCAATCAAGAAAAACTGTGCGTGATCGCTTTCCCCCAAAATACACACACTTTGCGTCCAGTTAACGGTTAGCAAAATGGAATGCAAGAGTTTAACCTCAGTATTAAATCCTGTATCATAGTTGAGGCTAATACTAAGGCTGGCCAGGCCAAGAGCATATCGCTATTCATTGATTATTAAAATCTAATGGAGAATCTAGCTAGAAAATATACGTTCTTAAACTTGAAAAAAAAGCTAATATATAAAATGACAAGGTTGATAAAATCAGAGGGTTGGATATTAAAAGAAATAATATAATAAATTTTGTTTTGTTATACTAACCTTTAGGTCATACAAAAATATCTCCACGCTATAATGTTCTCAATAAGAAATACCACCAATCCTTATTTCAACAGATAAATTTTCCTTTCTTTAAATATTCAAAGGTCCTAAATGCACAAAAATAAGATAAAATGACTGAAAAATTTATGGTTTGTAAATCTGACAATTATAGTAGACTGAAAAACGTTTTCGAATTACATATTTCACTCTCATAAGTCAATCACTGTCTTTTCCTTAATTTCGTCTTTCATATGCATACATTACCACCTGTAAAATGACATGTTCTTTATCAAGATTGTTCGATTTTTCATCAATGCTTGAATTCTATTGCCTTTTTTTCACATTTTAATTATTACGAAACTTCATCATTTATTTATACATTGAGCATATAGTCTTTTGCATCAGTAACCCATCCCTGAGGAGAGACTGTTTGCCATTTCACTATGTTTTATTCTTTACTCTTATACATGTTTAAAAAAAAGAAACAAACAAGATAATCCAATTGAAATACGGGAGCTTTCATTCTGCTTTAAATGATTAAAGACACCATTTCATATTCCCTTGTTTCTCGCTACTCGCTCTGTCTGTCTGTCTGTCTGTCTGTCTGTCTGTCTGTCTGTCTCTCTCTCTCTCTCTCTCTCTCTCTCTCTCTCTCTCTCTCTCTCTCTCTTTCCCTGTTCACAGTTCTGAGTTCTAGCCGATCTCCTGATGATTTTATCGGGAAACTGAGTTCGACAGGGACTCACACTGGCGCCTCATCCAGCCTGCCAAACACTGTCTTTCTCTCGGGAGGTCCAGACACGGAGGACACCATTGCAGTCACAAATATTCACACCATACCCTCTGATGGTAAGAATTGAAGAGCTGAAGTGAAAGTGTTTGCAGTGGTTAAAAAAGAGAGTTTTATGGTAATAAACATTTAATACATTTTACTACTCGAGTCTTGCTTAGCAGTGGTTAAATGAAGATGATAAATGATCAGCAGTTAGATGCCCGGAAATTATTCCACAATAGTGCATTGCTCAGCATTGGTTGTTGTGTAATGATCAGTAGTTCAGTGTTTCGGTCCTAAATATCAACAGAGTTTTGCTACACAGTGCATTGCTGAGCAGAGCTTAAATGCAGGTAAAAGCAATGATGAGCCATTAGGTACTCTGCAATATATTGATAAACAATGTTTAAGTCAGCAATATTAAGAGGTTGATACTTCTTTCGTTTAGTGACAAAACATGGCAAAGTACTTTGTTCGATGTACTGAAGTCACTAATCTGAAGTAATGGAATGATCTCCTACACAATATTAGCAATATTAAAAGTTTACTTTTTACTTCTGCAGATGTTGACTGTAACAAGCATAAACCATTGATATGTGAACTTGACATGAGATGTTTTTATCTGCTTAAAGGAAGAGTGTCATTTGAAAAGAAATCAAGAGATTTTGGAAAAGAGGAACATTTAAAGAGAGATTTGAAAAGAGGAATCTCCAGTATCTTAGTGAATGGGCAGTTCAACACTAATATATCTAAAAGAGACATAGTATGGAGTTACTTAAAAGATGAATGTTTTGAGTATGTATTTCAATAAAGGATGAATTTATGAAACATCGGCACTTACCTTTTTAGCGTTTACAATATATCTAATGTGCATTTGAATCATATAACAATATCCACGATTTTACTCTAAAAACTCTTCCCTTCGATTTCGCAGGTATAACATCTACGTCTTTCACCGGAAGTAAGTATCCGCATTTGAAGCCACTTTATATATATATATATATATATATATATATATATATATATATATATATATATATATATAAACTGATGGATCACAAGAGCGCATTAAACAATTAATTTGTGAAATAAGGTTTAGGTCATAAATTTGTTTGTTTTTCTCATCAATTCTTCCCCTATTTAATATTATCTACAACAAGCCGTATGTTAAAATCTTTCCCAATAATGAAATGGTGGTCAAACAAGTTTGCCTTAATTCATGAAAAAGAAAAAAGCTATATTTTCCTTACGTCAAAAACCAAAAGCTGAAACTATCTATTCAAGGTTAAATTACAAAAAAAAAGAACAACAAAAAACAACAACAACAAACCAGAACAAGACCAAAAGTGTTACAAACTAAGCATCTTCTGTGAGAGGAAGAAACGGGCTGGGGAGTATCTCAGACCAACGTCTAGGGATAAATTTAGAGTCTCACCTATTTATATGTCCGGTGTGTAGAGGGTGCCAAGTGATCCTGAGACATAAAACAACTAAAACTGATAATTATATCAACGTCCAATTCATTCTCAGCATCGAGCGTCAATTTCGGCCCCTCCACCGGTGATATGACGGCGGTGGGCGCTAACTCTAAATCGACGACTGGAGTCAGTTCTGCACAGCTGCCAGGAACTGCTGCCGGAACCTCCGTAGCCGATGCGTCTACAACAAGCGCCGGAAACCTGGCGGGAGCGTACGCTGGTCTCTCCTCAGGGTCCAACACGCGTGCAGATGGGAACACTTTGGGTGGAGCTGCAGATGGGAACACTTTGGGTGGAGCTGCAGATGGGAACACTTTGGGTGGAGCTGCAATGACACAAGGTGGCGGACTTGGTGCAAGCAGCGGGATGGTCACGGGCCCAGACACGGCTTCTGTGGGCGCCTCCTCTAACACAGGCTCTATGGGCAACTCGGGAAGTATGTCCAGCATGAGTGGAGGAAGTTTACCCGGAGTGTCAGGAAGTGGAAGCAGTACTGGTGCAGGTAGAAGCATTAATGAAGCAGCACAGCTTGGTCGACGATTAATTCTTTGGGAGGTGGTGCGTTCAGTGGGGCTTTACGTTTAGTTTTCGTCCTTGTTCTTAAAGTTAAATTCTGATATTTTCAAGATTTTTGGAATACAAAAAAATCATTCAATAAAAGGAAAAAAAAATAATAAACGGGGAAGATCGCTTTGGAGATGTTGCTATAAGCTATAAAAGTACTGTTCATAACTGTCAAAAGATATCTTGGTAACGTATGACACTCCTAAGTTCCTCCTTTTACAATTTTGAATCAAAGTGTTCCAGATATTTGTTTTTATAATTTTTTAATGAAACTTTATTTTGATTCTCCAATCTATTCATTTATATATTAATCAATTATTTCATTTGTTTCACCAAAAGCCCCAACAAACACCTTTAGTGGTCCTGTTGTGAACGCACCTTACTTACCGACCCACAATCAACATCTAGGTGGAGCAACACAAAACGGTGAGGCGGATTAGTTGTCAAGAGCTATGAATCTTTTGTAAGCATACTTTATCGCTGTCTGTTACATAAACTATGCTCTAGGTTTTGAATTGATGCATAATGTTTTGTCTTTTCATTAGCCCCTGCGACTGTAGAGTTAACGAGAACAAGCAGAGACAAATCACATGATGTCCGCACTTGTTATAATCTTCCAACCCCACCCCCCACCCCCCCCAACACACACACACACTAAAAAAGAACCCAAAAACAAGATATTTGCTTGACTAAAATCAGGGATGTTGAAAAAAACAACAACAACTGAGAATCAAGGCGGTATGGAACAAAATAAAATGAAATAACCAATAACGAAAGGGGCAATATCACAAGGAAAAGCGCAAAAATAAATATAACATTTTAAAAAACGAGTTAGGCTAAAACATGTGAATTACATTTTTACATTTATAAAAAAGCGACTACAGCTAAAGACAAATGCAATTGTTGCAGGAGCAATGGGCAATCTCGGAGCTGGGGCAACACAATATATGACACCAGGTATGTCTGGTCCAACCAGTGGCAACCAGATAGCGCCCGCAACCACCAGCACCGGGGGTGCTTGGGGTCAGGGCAACAACAATGCTGTGCAGAGTAACGGTGAGAGGTCGATTTGCTGATGAATGGAAACTACGACTTTCTTGTCAATGTAACTGATGAAGAAGAAAAGAAACAGCAACAAAATAGAGAATAGATTGGAAAAAAATGACAATGAACCTACGTTACGAGATAATGAGATCGGTTGATGAATTGGTTGTAAAGTTTAGAAGCCCAGGAGTTAACTGCGGTGATCTTAGGAGTGAGAAAAAGAGAGAATAAGGTCTAGGAAGAGGTGAAAATATGACAAGAGAGAGGGAAAACTCACCGGTGTCTTTCAATCAATCACCCTGCAATGAAGAAGAAGAAGAAAAAGAAGAAGAAGAAGAAGAAGAAGAAGAAGAAGAAGAAGAAGAAGAAGAAGAAGAAGAAGAAGAAGAAGAAGAAGAAGAAGAAGAAGAAGAAGAAGAAGAAGAAGAAGAAGAAGAAGAAGAAGAAGAAGAAGAAGAAGAAGAAGAAGAAGAAGAAGAAGAAGAAGAAGAAGAAGAAGAAGAAGAAGATGAAGCAGTCCACTGCACTTTAAAAACTGTTATGCTGATTTAATGAAAAAGAATAGGTAATGAAATTCTTTCTCAAATCTCTTTTCAGGTATATACCCGCAGGTCCCTACAGGGCAATATAATCAGGCAAATATGTACAACCCTTACTACTACAATTCTTACACCAACCCGTGGACTGGTTATGGCTACCCCTACAACAATCAGATGTATGGACCTGGTGGTTATAACAACAACGCTGTGCAAGGCGCGCCTATTCCTAACCCAAACATGAACGCAAACTCTTTCCCCAACGGCAACAATGCCAAAGCAGGTGGTCCCAACAGTATCGCTGGTAACCCTGGTGGCCATGTTGGTGGCCATGTTGGTGGTCCTGTTGGTGGCCCTGTTGGTGGCCCTGTTGGTGGCGGGGGCTACAACCCGTACAACACCATGGGCGCCTTGCAAGCAGCGCAGACTCAGTCCTGGTTATACCCGATGTTCCTCTTTGACATGTTTTAAATGCTGCCTTTTCAAGTCTTTAGAGTAATTTTATTTTTTCATCGCAAGTTTCTTTTTTAATCTTGAATGGGAAAATTGTAATCGCAAAATCTCATATAAAATCAAATGAGATAGCATTAGAAAATGGGGAAAAATTGAGCTTAGATTGAGTCATGTACCATTTAAATCTTCCTATTATGCACTGCTTTTTTTCAAAATTGAAGCTTTAATTTTTTTAAAACTTTTGTAGATAAAAGTCTATATATTCTTTTGCGATCTAGACTCTAGAGAATACTAAACAGAAACTCCACAAAAAGTGAAACATTTACCAAAAAAAACCAAAAAACAAAAAAACAAAAAACAGAAAACAAAAAACAAAAAACAAAAAACAAAAAAAAAACACTGCCGATCCGGATACATTTCTTTTTCAACACTTACACCTATAATAACTTATGAGCATCGATTTTGCCTTCAGAAGTCTACTTTTTAATCGGATTGACTGTTTTATATAAAACTTTTTTTTTACACATTATGTTTCCTTTTAGATTATTTCCCATGTATGAATAAGTCATAATTTGTGTTTAAATGCGAATACATTAATATGTGTACTTTTCTTAGAACCAAATTGTGCTGTATATAATTATGAAATGTGAAAATAAACTTATAAAGGAAATATGGTTCAACTTTTTCTCTTAAATAAACGACCTAAAATTGTTCCCTTTCCAGTGATGTTTGAAACACAACATTAGTATTCCGTTTAAAGAACATAACAGATTCATGTTGAATGAACATAATGCTTGCTTGCGCTTGCTTTCCATATTTTAGAAGTCATTAGGACATCTTTAAAGTACCTGCTGGAGTCCAAAAAAAAAAAGGTAAAAAACACAATAACAGTGAGGCACACATAATGTAAATAACAGATCTTTAGAAAGAAATAACACATCGATAAAAAATAGTTAATAGATTTTTAAAAAATCATTTTCGAATCAGGTCTTTTGCTGATCTTTTAAGGCACCGTTCGAAACAAACCCCCCCCCCCCCCCAAAAAAAAAAAATCAAGTTAGATTTATTCTGTTTCTATCATTATGATTAACATTCATGATTTAAAAGAAAATACTGAGAAAAGATGCAACAGTTACAGTAGATCCTCGCCACAATAAAGAGGAAAAAAGTCCGTGTCAATTTTATCCGCACTGCGTCGAAGACAATGGCGATAGTCGCGCTTGAGATCTTAATTCTGCAATGCATCTGTTCAACATTACAATATTAGGGGTAAAAATGCACCGTATTCACTTGATCATTTTATTTCGTGGTAGAATATTAGATTGTCGGTGAGATTAAAAAAAAACGTACTAGATCAACTATCAATTTATATAACAATAGACTAATGACTGAAAGCTGAAAGTAAAGTTAACTTTAAAAAAAAAAAGATTAAAAAAAAAAAATCAACAGATTAAAGATAGAAAAAGCAAAAGACAGGACGGCATGACCACATAGAAAACAGATCGCTAAAGGCACAAAGGTAACATTCAAGGCGTGTCTTCATTATGTCCAGACAATGACAATAATGAATTAAAATGACCTGTTACTGGCGCAGGTAAGACAGCTTGTCGCCATATAGGTGTTATAATTTATGATCATCGCAGTGCATGGCACTACAAAGGACATATTTGCAATAGTTCTCTAAAAGCTGGCTAGAGCGATTCAGGGGAAAAAGATACGGAATGATTTAGATGGATAAATAGACAAAGAGAGAGATAGTGAAGTGTCGGATGACCACCACATCATATTTTCAATTGATCAAAAGAGAAATCCGTCCAAATATCTTCTATTCGTTTATTTGATAGGAAGATTTCAGAAACAACTATATTATGAAATCTTTATAATCCTCTTTTTTAATTTGGACTATCCTCCTAAACACCCACACTTTCTTTCATCTGTCTTTTTCACATTTCTCTCTGTTCTGTTTCAAATTTTATCTCCAAATTCTGAGTCTTTCAGTCTGTTCTCATTCTCTCTCTCTCTCTCTCTCTCTCTCTCTCTCTCTCTCTCTCTCTCTCTCTGCTTTCAGTAGTTGCCTTCTTTCATAAACAAGACTGACCATCGCTATGACAAACAATTCGAAAGTGGCACGTAACAAGTTAGGTCTTTAGGTACTGAAACACACATTAATCATCCCCTCTGTTCAGCTGTCGACCTTGCTATGCATCCACTTACACACTAACAAGGTGTTGAGCTTTTGAATATTTGCAAGAAATGGCAACAAACTTCATGGCAGCCGACAGCTTTAAAAAGAAGAAAAAAAAGAGAGAAACTGTCACTGCGTAATGGCGTTGCTATTTAGTCCAGAAGATGCTCGCTATGTCCAGCCAAGGCTTGACCAACAGTGACGTTTGGCCTTCTGAGCATGTACCTGTCAAGCAGGGAACGAAATTTCTGACAGATATAATAAATTTAACTTTACCTTAGAATAATTTTGACAAAGGCCTGTGACAATGACACCTCAAACACTTCATCGGTGGACAGTTAAAATAAAAGTTTGCTTTTAAGCTTCCTATAGCACTTAGTTTCTTAACAAATATAGTTTCATGAGCGAAAATTGATATTAAAAAGGACATACAAAATGAATCGACATCAATATTCAGTGATGGCAGAGTGTGTGATGCCTTCTTTCTTTTTATATCTATTCAGATACGAGAAACTTTTTATAAGCTTAGTCTTGGGTAAAAATGTGTATACCATGAACATGGAAGAAATTTTGTTGGAAGCATGACCGTGTTAACAAAAAACGCAGTGATAGCATCTAGGAGACGTACATACATAATTGATTAAAGCTTTTAAACAGCTTCCAAAATAAAATCCGTCAAATTGTCTAGGGTCAGTAAAAAAGGTGAAATATCTAACTGTAATGGGGTAGACACCACAACCAAGAATTAAAATCAGTTTCATAATGTATCACTTTCGTTGAGAGCTAGGCGCAACAACTCATGAAATTCTCACAAGTACGAAATAGCTAACAATATCGTCAGCAAAGAACTGTTTTACAATGATCAATTCATTCGGATAGCTAAGACTACCTATAAAGGGCACTAACCCATTGTATTATAAGGATAAGAAATGACTTACTGCCCCTCAGATAGTATTCCGTGTTGGACCGAGTAAAAGTGTTTCAGAAAAACGGACTACGCCGTAAGTCTGTAGCAGCATAATTAGATCATGCCAATAATTTGTAAGGTAATTTAAACAAAGGCTAAAGAAACAGTTATGAAAACTACGGCTTTCATTTTTATAAGCAAGTAGATCTAGCGTACACCTATTCAATAGATTAATGAACGTGCTATCCCTTATCATGAGGATGGTACCTAACACACACACACACACACAAAAGAAAGACATTATTTACTAGATAGTATATGTATCTTTGCTCTAAGATAAACATAGTTACTACGAATAGGATCGTAAAGAATGTTAAAGAAACACCTTGCTAAATACTGATATCATTAAGTCTAAAACTCCTTTTTTGTTTAGTTCAAGGCTCTTTCCTTCGCTCTCTCTCTCTCTCTCTCTCTCTCTCTCTCTCTCCCTCCCTCTCTCTCACTCACTCTCTCTCTCTCTCTCTCTCTCTCTCTCTCTCTCTCTCTCTCTCTCTCTCTCTCTTTTCCTCTTTTGACCGGTTCTTTCACTCTGCAAATATTTTTCAAACGATTAAGATTTTCACAATCAAGACTAAATATTGTCGTTGCTTCCTTGTAAATGACTCATATTGTTCTATTAGTCAAGGAGAGCAGAATTTGTATCTTAAAATTTACTGTTAATTATTTGTATCGATGTATTGAATATTACAATTGATGTCGATTAAACAAGCTACAATTAGATGATTATAAGTAGATAATCTATTTTAAAACGTCCACCAGGTCATGGTAAAAGTTGCAACTGAAAGACACTCGCATTACCACATCATTTTGAACAATGTTTATGATGTATGAGGTCCGAACTAAAAATAGCATGTATGCATTTCCGCAATAAATTGTACCTATAAGCACTTTTTGCGTTAAAAAGTGTTTAGAATGATATTGAAATTGAATAGGAAACTTCAGAGTCAACTTTTTTTTCCGTATAATGAGACTTTATCTCTTAATATATAAAACCCAAAACCAAACCTCGTGTACTTATAATGAAGACAGCAAACCCACTTCTATAACAGCCTTTTTACATATCAATTCAACACATTTTTTCATATAATATTCTATTAGTAAAATTTTACACGAAAATTAAGTTTCTTCACCAAGCCTGATCTTGTGAAGACTTGGTTATAAAAATTAATTTATAAAAAATAAAAGCTTAGTCAGATTGACTTTCTTAGTGAAAGAAGAGGCGTGAAAGAATTAGTTATGAAACTCAGAGGAGTCCAGACGTTCTATTCTTTAACAACTATAACAAGTAATCAATCAGGTGTAATGTGAAGGACATACGGTGACATCCTTGTCTATAACCTGAGACATTTACACCTTGTCTCAGCAATGTCCGGTTTCACATTCTTCAAACAGTATGTGTCAAAGGGTAGCATTTCATAGAACCTAAAATGAGTACACAAAATTAACCGATCAATATTGGATAGAGAAGAGGATATACTTCCTTTAGATCTGTCTATTAAAACCAAATCCTGACAGGCATGTATATACTCTTGATAAAAACTTGTCATTATCAAATTCATTAAGTGGTATGGATTAATATTGTCACGATGAATTCTTTTTTCCATGATATGAAAAAATTAATCATGAAATACATCACGAGTTTTGCAGATTTTTAATAAAGATCTAGCAAATCAGAATCTACCCTGCCCTTCAGGACAAATCGGGCTGTGGATTGAGTCAGGTGACTCTGACCTGATTTATCGGATTACATATCATCAATCAGAACCGACACACCCGGTTGGTCACTAGATCAGATGGTCACTGACGTCAACCGACGTAAGGCTTGGTTATTGATGGATTGTCAAAGTGTGCCAAGAGGCTATATAACATGAGCTATACAATCTAAAGGTATTTTAAAGGAATGTTGACAAATACAATCTAAAAAGATGCATGGTATCAGCCCATCGGGAAAATATATATTGCCTCCTCATGATTCTATAAGGCGAATCTTTGGGGAAAAAAAAACAAAACTCAGTTAATAAATACCTGATTCTCGATTTAAAAAACTGCACAGTATCAACACAGAAAAGTTATTTTTTTTTAAAGAAATCATCATACAAAATTGATGACAGAATAAAAATGAAAGTGTTTATAAGAATTGCAGCAACACATGCCCTCATCGCTAAATTGAAGCGTTCCTGTAGGATATTCTCTGTAATTTCATAAACATGATAGAATAAATATTCAAACCCCGATCTTCCGCATTAGTCTCACATTGCATGTACTCAGCTCTCTACCCACGACTGTACTGAAAAAAAGTATTTGGCTGGAAAAAATATTTATGTTTGAAATACTGATTCATAAACAATAGGAAAAATTCAAATTCTATTCCATGAGGGAATATTTATTTGTCGGTATTTTAAAAGCCTCCTCGCTTGCTCAAAGATTGTCGCCAGTAGAACTAGCTAAGAGCTGAAAAAAAATGCCTTTTTGTTCGTTAGTTGACGGGGCAACATTCAAAACCTGTCCTGGAACCCGAAAGAAAGAAAAGGATAGTTATCTTCATTTTCGTAGACATCGATTTAATGGTAACTTTAGGTCCTCCTTAAAAATGAAAACATTATTTTTTGTTTGACGTTTTTGTTTTGCTTCTGTATGGACAATCAAATACTCAGTTGACAAATATTGTTATACAAAAGAAAAATATCATTTTTTTTTAAATTCCAAACTTCATCGAGAGGCAAACACGTGACAAAAACAAAAACAAAATAACAAAGAAATAACAAAACGATCAAATGGTTACTTAAAATAATAATCGAGATTTTCAAAATTTTGAGATGCTAAAGGAATGAAACAAATGTAAATGTTGGGTTGGTTATAGGCATAAAGTCTTATCTATAAAGATTTGTTTTTGGTGTAAATCGCACTTTTTGATCACACCAGATGTGATTAGCATTGGAATTATTACCCACGAAAGTAAAATTTATCCCATAGATTCCGAAAAAAATATTGTCTAAATATTGAAACATTAAAATGCATAGAATTTAATGCGGTTAAGGGTTTAGGCTCAAATCCTATATAGTGTGAGCACCCTGGATTGAACAATGTCTGAACAGCGTTTGACTGACTTTAAATTATCGAGGCCGAGGTACTCACTGGAGGCAAGATCGGATTCCATCGAGATCAATACTTTTAGATAGACTCTTTGTTCAATTCATGATCCAATGTTGTACTTTTTATTTTGCTTTTAGCGCTAGGCAGATTACGTACTAGTTTAAGACAAAATTGACTAATCCGTCAAATCTTTACAGATTCAAAAAAAGAAAATATTCCTTTCATCACTTTGCATCTTATCTTGAGCTCTTTGTGTCACCAGTAATAAATATCCTCGTAGACCCTATTTTCACAAAAATTATGTAAATTGATGGATTTACTTTTAGCATGTCATTCATTATGACATATTTAAAGCAAAAACCCCTTTTACAAGAGACGAAAAGCTTTCTTTTCTAATATACAATAAGCACATAACTGCCGTAGGTAATACCTTCCTGAACTAGGGTTATTAGTGACAAAAGTGGGTTATTCGACTATACTTTTAGGTCAACCAATCAAAAAGATTATCTCTCCCATAAACATCCAAATGCACCATCATCCCGAAAGACTTAACTATCGAGGATTAGCATAATGTTTCATAACTATTGAATTTAAGACACAAGACCTTACTTTTTGATAATCTTTGAAGCTTGTGCTTATCAAACATTGTGATTCAAATCTTGCATATATATATATATATATATATATATATATATATATATATATATATATATATATATATATATATATATATAGAGAGAGAGAGAGAGAGAGAGAGAGAGAGAGAGAGAGAGAGACAGACAGACAGACAGACAGACAGACAGAGAGACAGACAACAGACAGACAGAAAGAGAGAGAGCGAGAGAGAGCAAAAGAGAGAGAGAGAGAGAGAGAGAGAGAGAGAGAGAGAGAGAGAGAGAGAGAGAGAGAGAGAGAGAGAGAGAGAGAGAGAGAGAGAGAGAGAGAGAGAGAGAGAGAGAGAGAGAGAGAGAGAGAGAGAGAGAGAGAGAGAGAGAGAGAGAGAGAGAGAGAGAGAGAGAGAGAGAGAGAGAGAGAGAGAGAAAGAAAGAAAGAGATAGAAACATGCAGGATCCTGTCAAGCTAGTACAGATGATAAGACTCGATAATATCAAGATATTACGCACAATTTGATACAAGACTCGACACGCTCTCACCGTATCTCTTAACCTGTAAAGAAAAATAGAATGGTCTAGATATTAGGATTACTGTTACAATGTGTCAACATAAAGAAAAAATAATAAAAACATCCACACTCAGACAGAGTGATATTTTTTTCCTTCCTCAAGGGAGCAGCTTTCGTGCAAAGAAAGCAGTGTTTGAGGGAGGGAGGAGAGGAAAGGAGAAGAGCAAGGAGCAGTCGGTTTAGACCCTGTCCAGGTAACTTTTACGCGTGGCCTTTTGTCGAGCCTGACCTCAAATGCGGATGCGGCGGACCAGGCTAATGACGTCTGTCTTTCTGTCCCTAACAAGGAGGGATTTCCGCTAATCCTACCGGCCGAACGACGGAAACACTTAACAAATCGCTCACTGTTTTGTGTCACCAGTATTTTATGTATAAATAGACGTCAATCTAAGGATATACATCAATTTTTTCTTGATGTAAATGAGCAATCATTTATGATTGTTTTCATTTCAAGCAATGATTAATGATAACATGTAACATAGAGTACATAACTGAAAAACAGGTTCAATTCGTAATACAAGTTTATATTAAACAGAACCGCTCTTTGTATCATTCATATATTCAACAACTTTTTTTTGAATCTTCATGATTAACTGTTTGAATTTTTATGATCACATTGTTTTCATTAAGAACAAGAGGCACCTATCGTGCGTAACATTGACACGTTCTCTGTAAAAGTTAAAGAATAGCAGTTGTCTAAAACTGAAGGATTGAAAACGACTTTAGAATCTTCATCGGAAATAAAAACGACATCGTGTATTGTTGTGTGAGATTGAAACATTTTTCTGGATCGCATCAAACCGAAGTGAAAGGTACTGTTACCGTGACTGCGAAGGCCATCTATCAACTCTAAACATTAAGCAGTAATTGTCAGTATTTAGATTAATATTTCGACTATCTTTCGTTTTTCGAATCTATTGTCTCTATGACTGACGTGATGAATATGTGATAGATTTTCACTGTAAGTCTTATGAAAGCAATTTGTGTTGATTTCTTCTTTCAATTTATAATAAAAAATGAGAGTTGATGACTAGAAAAATCTATTGCGAATTCTTTCAATGTTTTAACAGGAAAAAAAAAGTTTTGCGTAAGTTCAGGTTATTTCTCGTTTTTGAACTCGTTCTGAAGACTTCCAGAGTAACTATTATTTGTGTCCTTGAATAGAGAAATAATGGGCTCACATTATTCAATCAGTAAAACTCATAGGCTTATCTATTTGTACGTTTTATTTTATAGCTATTCGAAACTAAATAAAACAAATTAAATTATGCATTCAATATATACTGTTATTATCATCTTTTTCCAATTTTCAATTTTTATAACAATTTTTTAATTTATTTCCTTAATACTTAAATAAAATCATGCGTGAAATTTTCAGTATAAAAACCATTCGCAAATTGTAGCTGTTGATATCCTCCGCAAGGTAAATAATGAGTTTGTGAATTAAATGATAATTGTTTTTCTCCTCTTATAATCATATTAAAATAAATCAGTCTCAAAAATGTAACAACGGTTCAATATAGATTCGAGGTTACTACTTGTTTCAGATAAAGAATTAAGGCACATTTTAATAAAATCAAAACCACTTTAGAATGAGTTGTTCTTTATTTTGCAGTTGAAGAAGAAGAAGCTACAAGATGCTCGTCTGTGCCCTTTTGGTGGCTTTGTCTTTCTCCTTTTCAGGTAAGTTGATGCGCAACAAAACCTCTTAGAAATAGTACTATCCATTCTTCTTACATGATGTAATAGACATCCATGATGAAAGAAATTTTTAAATCTCCACATTTAACATGCATTTAACATCCAAAATCAATATAATAGCTCGATATCTGACTCTTTTAAGGAACAAGCTATGCCTAACCATATGTAGTTATTGTAGTGATCAATTCAATTTCGATTAGTTCACTTTTTAAAACACGATACTAGATCTATCTCTGAGTCCAGAGGGAGATTTTAGCAAGAGAAGCCTAACACTGCATGCACACTGTATACACATTTCGATAGACGGAATGAAAATGATAGTCATCGGCATGTCTTGTTACGACGCTTTTTTTTTTCTGATGCTACCGCTAATTTATATGACGCCATCACACTAATGACTTTAGAAATCTCTTTACTGACACCCTGTCATTAGCGCTACTTTAATTAATCTCGAGCTGATGTTTCAGTACAACCCACGACAACAGGCATGGTTTCTCAAGTAACAAAATAGAGAGAAAGCGAACTCTAGGCTTATCAAAAAATCTATAGATCAGAAGTCTTCTTTCTGTACACATTATCTAGTTTCATGAAATAAGTGACTTGTCTGACAACTTTCCTGATAAATATCTTTCAAAAGCTACCAATATATGATTTTAAACAAAGTTTTGTGCATAGTTGTACACGCAATAACGTCTTTCGATCAGTTTTAAGAGTGGCCAATAATCTGTTTTTAATAATAAAGTAAAAGTAAAACACGACTGGACAAGGTTTTACAAGAACAAAAAACCATTCGCTGACATAGAAATTTAATTTTCTTTCAAAAATAATTTAACAGCCAGGGCATCCTATTATGATTGACACCACAACCCAAGTAAATTGAACCTCCGTAGTACATGATATATATTGTAAAAAAGTATCTTTCCAACTTGACACTTATCAAAAAAATATTTGCACGGGTCGGTTCTTGGTATAGGTTGGACAATTCGACCGCTATGGATAAAATATGCAGATTATTGCTATAACGAGAGACTCTCTTTAATGATGAAATGGCTTTTATCTAATTACATGCTTGCCGCACCCCAGTGCTAATTGATGGCTGGCTACCTGACTAAATGCTTTGCTCCTTCTTTTGATCAAGCTGTCTTAATTGGTTTTGTCTTCATAAATATCAGGGCTTCCCTTTAATTGATGCCAAAACAACAACATGCGTTCACAGTGACTTTATGGCACATACTGTTTATGGTTTATGTAAGAGTCCCGTTAACATCTTTCTTCAACGGCTTCGAGCAATACTAGGCACAAATAAACATCGTGAAAAAAAAGGAAAAAAGGAGAAAGAGAGAGAGAGAGAGAGAGAGAGAGAGAGAGAGAGAGAGAGAGAGAGAGAGAGAGAGAGAGAGAGAGAGAGAGAGAATAGAGAAAGTGAGAGAGAGAAAATAGAGCGTGTGTGTGTGTGAGAGAGAGGGAGGGAGAGAGAGAGAGAGAGAGAGAGAGAGAGAGAGAGAGAGAGAGAGAGAGAGAGAGAGAGAGAGAGAGAGAGAGACGTTTAGAGAAATGATGGAAGGCCATTCTTTAAAATCATTAAAAATACATTCTTTGACTGATCCAAATGGTTACACCAAGAAAAGTTCATAGAGATGCACCACTTTAGACTAAGACCACGTCTCAAGTAATCCTCAATAAGAAGGGCGGCTTTTAGAGCCAAAGTAGAAAAGTAAACCAAAACGTAGTATTCACAATAAAAAAACAAAACAAAATTGGGTATTATCATTGATAAATGCATTTTATTGAACGTCCTTAAGATACCAATAATGTTTTAATCTCATATTTTCATTCACTCGATTACCACAGCTGGTCAGCTACCAGACTTAGGCGCTCCAGACAGCAACAACCAGATATCCGAATTCACACCAGATGACTCAGTTGCAAGAAGAACTGACACCGCCCCAGACAATGTTGATGCCACACCCTTGGTCATAACGACTCCTCCTTCAACCACACCATCAACTGGCCAATTGATTACAACACCCATAACTACGACTGCAGTACCATCAACCACAACAAGGAAACCACGTAAGGATCATAACCTCATGTTAAAGCAACGACAGTTGAAGTAGAGAAATAATTGATGAATTAATGGTGAAGTAGTATTGTAGTGGGACTAGTTAGTTTTAACTGCAGTTGCACCACATAGATTACCAGTAACAGTAAAATTTATACAGAGCTTAATAGTAAGTAGGAGTCGAGAAGAAGAAAAAGAAGAGGAAGAAGAAGAAGAAGAAGAATAAGAAGAAGAAGTAGTAGTAGTAGTAGTAGTAGTAGTAGTAGTAGTAGTAGTAGTAGTAGTAGTAGTAGTAGTAGTAGTAGTAGTAGTAGTAGTAGTAGTAGTAGTAGTAGTAATAGTTGCAGTAGTAATAGTAGCGGTAGTAGTAGTAGTAGTAGTGGTAGTAGTAGTAGTAGTAGTAGTAGTAGTAGTAGTAGTAGTAGTAGTAGTAGTAGTAGTAGTAGTAGTAGTAGTAGTAGTAGAAGTAGTAGTAATAGTTGCAGTAGTAATAGTAGCGGTAGTAGTAGTAGTAGTGGTAGTAGTGGTAGTAGTAGTAGTAGTAGCAGTAGTAGTAGTAGCAGTAGTAGTAGCAGTAGTAGTAGTAGTAGTAGTAGTAGTAGTAGTAGTAGTAGTAGTAGTAGTAGTAGTAGTAGTAGTAGTAGTAGTAGTAGTAGTAGTAATAGTAGTAGTAATAGCAGGAGAAGAAGTAGCAGTAGCGGTAGTAATAGTAGTTAAAATAAATTTGTTTTGAAACGAATACAATTTATGAATTGATTACAGGGTAATACCTGTAACATTATTGAGAGAGATTGTTAATACAAATTAAAGTAAAAATCAAATTTCACTTTTATATTTTGCTCTAGGTTGATATGTTCCTTTGTCACTGCACCTTTCTTTGTATATTTCAATTATTTTATCAGAGGACAATCAGTGTTGTAGCAACGAGCAACAATTTTCGATGCTAAATGTACACATTGCCAATACTTTTGATATAGTTTAATACAGCTTTATCTATGTTGTGAGAGATTTGAAAATCCATATACGAAATGAAATAAAAAAAATATTTTGGCAAGGTCACACATTACATACCTTCACTACCTGCACATTTTTCTACCACAAGACATGACACGAAGAAAGAAGAGTTTTGCCCTGGCAAGCGACATAATAATTATGTTACCTGGAACATAGACACTCTTAGTGTCTGACTTTTTATGCTCGTATTCTCAAAGATTTATTTCAAAATGATTAGCTCGGATTAAGCAGACATTAACACATGGACCAGTACAACAACGTGTCATCTTCACTATTATAACTTGTATTTCACTCATAGTGATTTTTCCTCTTTCTTAAAATCTGGTCTGGGTTTGACAGATGTAAGAAAAGATGAATAGCCAAGTACATGTACTAAGGTACTCCAGGCTCTCTTCTCGGTACTTTTCAAACTTCCACAGGTTGTTTCAAGGTCAGTGGTCATCAATGATGACACTACTAGCCTGTAGGAGAGTTCTCTATTTGGGAAGTTATTTTCTTTTTAAATAGATGCTACTGGCCCTACAGCTGAGATTTCTAATTAACATTTATTTTACCCAAGTAACATGCTATTGTTATGTCCATAAAGCCTTCACATGGGACGATAAATTTTTTAGGTGAGGAACTTACACTAGCACGAAGACTTTCTCCTTTGTTTCGTGAAATATTTGGAATACCAAAAGGATAATACATTTTTAATCACATATAAACATTAAAGTCAGTCTTAGCTAGATGCCAATAAAAAGCTACATAAAAAAAGAGATAGAATATTGAAACGCCGTACTAAAACACCAGATATTGCAGTAGGTTTTTAACTTCATATTGTGTATGCATTTGCCTTTTAAGGGTAAAGGGCATTTTCCTCTAATCTCTGTTAACGTCTTTACTTTAAAGTAGGTATCTAAGATCCTAAAAAGAAATATTAATGTAATGCAAAACAGTACAGAAACAATTCAATTAGTAGTAAAATATTAATATTATTAGCATTAGCAGTAGTAGTAGTAGTAGTAGTAGTAGTAGTAGTAGTAGTAGTAGTAGTAGTAGTAGTAGTAGTAGTAGTAGTAGTAGTAGTAGTAGTAGTAGTAGTAGTAGTAGTAGTTGTTGTAACAGTAGTAGTAAAAGAACAAGTAATAAAAAGTGGATCTAGTTGTAAGAATTAGAAGAGCCAGACTTTTAGATAGTTCCCAGCAGCGGAGAATAAGTCTTTAGGTGAATTTTACCAAAAAAATGTTGAAATTCTTGCTATTGTGCGATTAGAACCATCGATCTATAGATGTTTCGTCACCTATCGCCTCGCCACTCATAGAGAACATAGATTATACCAATATGCCACTATGCTCCCTAAAAAGAGAGGATTAAGGCGAATGTATCTTCCTAGCCTCCCTGAGTGGCTTGCAATTTTGATTGAGAAGATCCAAATAGTAGTAATTGTAGTAGTAATTGTTCTAGTAGTAGTAGTAGTAGTAGTAGTAGTAGTAGTAGTAGTAGTAGTAGTAGTAGTAGTAGTAGTAGTAGTAGTGGTAGTAGTAGAAATAGTAGTGGTAGTAGCTTTAGCAGCAGCAGCAGCAGCAGTAGTAGTAGTAGTAGTAGTAGTAGTAGTAGTAGTAGTAGTAGTAGTAGTAGTAGTAGTATAGTAGTAGTAGTAGTAGTAGTAGTAGTAGTAGTAGTAGTAGTAGTAGTAGTAGTAGTAATAGTAGTAGTAGTAGTAGTAGTAGTAGTAGTAGTAGTAGTAGTAGTAGTAGTAGTAGTAGTAGTAGTAGTAGTAGTAGTAGTAGTAGTAGTAGTAGTAGTTGTAGTAGTAGTAGTAGTAGTAGTAGTAGTAG
>JAWDGP010006429.1:830000-855000 GCA_033675545.1 Elysia crispata
GTCTTTTGAATGACATGAAGTGATAACAGGTAAGGGGGTGGGGGCAAAGATTATGTAATCAATATGATTTTAGGAAAACGACTAATAATAATAAAAAACGACATATATATATATATATATATATATATATATATATATATATATATATATATATATATATATATATTTTTTTTTTTGTTTTCTTTATTCATTGCCAAGTTCAATGTAATGAATTATATTTAAATTCATTTATCCTAATGAACCTGGCGATGAATTAACTGACTAATCAAGAAAGATAAAAAAAAGTGAGAATACATTTACAGTTTCGGCTCTTCGAGCTTCCGGGCCATGAAGGAGCAAATAAGAAATTGTGGTCCTAATTTTGATGTTCTGAGTTAAAGAGAGGGAAAATATTGACACCGAATATGATGGGTAGCTTTAAAAAGTGATGAACTATCTGAAGCTGAAACTTTGCGAGAAAACATCTTTGAAAGAATTCAGTTTGTAACTGCTCAAGGCTATATATTGGAGAAGACATGTAGCAGCATGACGCTCAGCATTATTTGATATGATAAAAATAGGGATTGACTGAACTAATCGTAGAGAGAGAGAAGGCTGCACATAATTATATCACAAGTAAAATCTCTCACACGTATAAATGACAAACTTTCTGTACATTGTGTTAACTATTTCATCGCTATAACTATATTTGTTGTCTTCCTTGGGTCAAGTTTTGTTATCGTAATTAAACAGGAAAAAAGTCGGGGCTGTGGGTAGAGTGAAGGGCTGTCTGATGAATGATTGGTGACACTTATTTTGATCTTTATTGATTCAAAAAGAAACATGTAAATTCGATCTTCATGGAGAACGTAAACTTTTCAAATTTCCTAACGTGAGGCTTTCTCTTAGTGTGCAAGGCAAAAAAAAAAAGAAAAATACTTTTCAAAAGTACATAATTATATTTGAAGCCTTGTAGCTCGTGATAAGTAACTTCAAAGTTTGAAAAAAAATTCTGCTAAAAGTTTTCTTTAAAACATCCTATTATGATAGCAATTAAGTTCAGATCGTTAAGTTGAGCAGTTATAACTATCTCTTCTCTGACTTGGTTTCTACTTTATTTTTTAATTGGGGAAGTGGAGATTGCTTGAGGAATGCTGTAGATTGTGGATAAATAAGGGTTTTTTCAAATTCACTCCATTTAAGCTTTGCCTTATCATAACGTTAACAGACTGGGATCAATTTTCTATGGATGTGCTATATCATGAAATATTTGTTCTAATACTCTAGAGAATATCTTGCCTTGATGCCGTAAGCCGCATGTATCATGTCTGTCATTCTTAGCTCATCATCTCGATCACATACTCAAGGCTTAAGAAAATTTGAATACGGAGATCCTTTAAGCTTGAAAACTGTCCTTCACTCAGACGTTTAGAATAAATTTGGTGCTGAACTGTAATTTTGTTCGAATTCTGAAGCTCCAAGTGAATAGCATTCGCTGTCCTTGTCAGGGAATATTTTATTTTCTTTCTTCTCTTTGAATTTGTTTTAATATTATACAGAGTTACAACATCAACGCAGTAAAGCCCTTAAGCTTAGCCTCAATTACTACAGGCTGAAAAGGAATAGTTACAGGTTATTCAACTCCTGGGGCCAAAGTAAAATAATCTGTGAATGGCTTTTGGGTCAACATGTTTTAACTTAAAAACCATGCATAAACATCCATGAATCTTTGAAATAAGAGCTGATAATGGAGATAAATTATTCCGTCATCTCACATTAAGCAACACCTATTTAGCCTTTATCTACCAACAACCACACACACACACACACACACCCAGAAATACATACCAGCGTTAAACTTCAGTTTTGTATAACCTAATATGCCATTGAAAACTGAGCAGAACTTGTTAAATATAAATGTTTTCTTATCCAACTGTGACCTCGAAAAAGGAGTATATAAGGTCACCCTAAACTCTGATCTTTTTTTTTCGGGACAAAAATACGATTTGAAAAGATATAAACATCTATAGATTAAAAACAAAGGTTACCAGCTCATTAAAACCAACATTTGATTTCCCATTTGCTTGAAGATTCTCTTCATATAGATGTAGAATTGAGGGTAAAAGAAATCTTTCTCTCCAAAAAAATATTTCATCATGCCGCAAATGGACATAGGAAAGTTATTTCTAGTGTCCATGATTTGTTTACATTTCATCAATGTCACAAACGGTGAGTGCGACTCTGAGTGAATTACTGAGAACAATTTTTTTGCTCCCGTGTACCCTAGACATCTTCAGAGCAATGTTGTATTTACTCGAAGTAATTAAGTTATTTTCCCACTTTCAAACTTGTAGTGTATTCTCAGTTTTCATATCTTTCTGGTGAGGAACAAATGGTTCATAAGGCCAAGGAACTGATTATGAATCATACGTAGTGAGTAAAAATTACTGTAGACTATGAGTATCAAAATGGATCTGAATAAAAGTTGGAGGTTTGAAAAATTGTTATTACTAAAACTAAAAACACACCTATGTGAGTTACTGCGGATTTTATGGATGTAAAAAAAATCTGTAGCTGAAATTAGGATCATTGCTAGTTCTAATCAGTCTAAATTTTTCGTATTCGATTAATTTGCATATGGTCTTCGGTGTAAATAAATAACGACTAAGGACGTTGTTCTGTTCTAAACAGGCGACTGAGAGAAAAACTCAAATCTTTGATGTAACAGAAGATGAGGATCAAATGTGATAAGAGCTGACTCCTAAAGCTCGTCTTAATATAAGATCACTAGTGACATCATTCTCTTTTCACTTATTGGTTTCAGAAAATTTCTTTTTTAAAAAGCATAGGCAGTCCATTAAAACACAAAGAGTTATGGTTGAAACAAACCAGGGGTTTTCTTAGAACTTAAGTCATATGATGTGGAATGCAACCCCAAAGAGCCATTACTTAAAATGATTATCATAATTATCTTTATGAAAAAAAATTTTAATTTCCAAATACCGCAGTCATGGACTATTTCTAAGGAAACCAAATGAAACTTGTTTTTTATTACTACATTTTGTGCTTTATAGAGTTTTTATTACAAAAGGTTTCAATTTTGTTTCGTTGAATATTCTTCTTTGTTTAAGACTGAGATTTCTTTGCTGTGAGAACGTTGCTATGAAGACAAAAAATATTGAAAGAGTAACAAATTAATGCACGCATCTTAAACTTCATTCCTAGATATAACTTAGAGCAAGCTAGATCATAGCCTATTAATAATGGAACTTCTTACATTTATCCTACATTTTACTCTATTCAAATGCGCTTTGTGTAAAACCAAGGATTCTGTATGGACGCTGGAATATAAAAACTAACTTCTCTTTTCATAAAATTATCACATCGCTATCCGGCAAAGCACAGGCCATGATGCACTTGTGGTTTAAGTTAATGTAGTTTTTGCCACCTCCGTGGACGAAAGCGATTTTAAGATGAGCTGGTTTTGATTAAAAAATAACCATTTGATACAGACACAATAAAATCCCTCATAACCATCATATATTTATGTCTGAAGCCTTTCATTCAATAATAGGCACATTCGATTATATACATTGTTAAATTCGATAGTTAATTGCAAAACTTTGCATTAGCGTATAGCATGCCCTCTTGAAAATTATTGTAAATATCAAAGGTATTTCAAAAGCTTTCCTGTCCAAAATGTGTGACCCAGAGGTTGTAAAAGGTATGTTAACTACGAGTTCATATTTTATGTACATAACATTAAATCGTTATATTTTGTTGACACTTTAGCATCCCTTGTGCATCTTGTTAGAATCATTTAGGATAATTACTCCCCTAAAGCTTAGAAAATTGAAGTAAAGAAGGTTATATCCAGTACTTTTTGAAAAAGAAAATTACAAACATGCTTATGATTCACCAGAAAAGAAAATTGAAATAAAGCATGAACTAAGACTTTATAATTATCTGCAACTGGACAGGAGTTACATCTCGCTTCTGTGTCGTGGATTTATTCTTTATGGTTGTGTTATTATCAAATATAGAGTGAAACAGACTAGGGCCTCCATAGGCCAAAGGAAGTCTGAGGTCATAATGTATGACTAAAAAGTTTTCATCTTTTATGGGTACTGTGCAGCGGGCAACCAAGTCGAACACAATTATGAAGTAGAGCAGCATATTCCAGAAACTGCAACTTAATTAGACTGACTTAAACCCTTTATTGCTTTTCTGGCAAATCTTGGAAGATAACAAAAGTGAAGTAGAAAGCACATGTATTTCTTTTCAGACAAGTTAATCGTCAGATAGGACACTTGTAAAAAGTTACCCTCCTAGTTAAATAATACACTTGCATTAGATAAAAAAAATGTTTAGACAATTATCGTATATATCTTTTTTTTCAAGTTGTAGAGTTTTGTTTCCTATTTGACAACTTTATCTTGATTGTTGTAATTTATCTTTACGAAACATTCTTTTCATTACAGAATCAAGTGATATGATTATGACCAACAAATCTAAGGGTCAATTGTATTTGTATGATTCTTGTTTCTGTTGTCATTGTCCTTATTATTGTTGTTGTTTTTGTTGTTGTTGTTCTTCTTCCTCTTCTTCTTGTACTTCTCCTTCTGTCATTGAAGTTTTACTAAATTATAATATCATTGCCTTGCTGACTCTCACTGTCGAAATCTTCCGTGAGATCGGTAGTAGCACTAAGTAAATTCGTCAATGTACGCTATGGCGTTCTACTTGCGTAAGTATGAATTATATGCTGTACCCAAAACGTCTTCTCTTCAGAGGACTTCATTATTCATCCTAGCCTCAAACTGTCATCCGCCTTTAGCCTGACATTATTGTAATATAAACAACCAATTTGTCTTTTATGACCCGTGTGTCCATATCTTTTAAATTTTAAGTGACAGTTATAAATTTTTGTTTTCTAAATTCAGGCGCAACGACGACTACAGCATCTACAGTGGTAAGCTTTTATCTCTTTTTTTTTTACCATTCAAAAAGAATTTTCGTGCGAGAGTTATATCTGCGATGCTAAGAAACTTTACCTGTATCTCTAATACAAGCTTGTTAAGATAAAACTTTTGTGTATTAACTTGGTTGTGTCGCTTAGTTGAATCATCACTGTAATCTTGCCAATTGTTCGGCATCATTATAAACACGCCTGAGAAAACAACAGTTATTAGGAACGTTATATATGTTCTTGCCAAAACTAAATATCTAAACTCTCATTTCATATATAACATTATCGTCCCCAAATCGAAATAGGCATGATCTCGCGAAAAAAACAAACAAACCAATTTTTCATGACGTTTACCAACCTCAAACTCAGATATGGGTCATCATTGCAAATGATCTCTATTGAAGATTTTTAAAAAAAATTGAGTTTAAACCATAGTTTTATTAGGTCCAGTATATTTCTCATTTATTTTTTTTCCACCTTTAGCGTGACAGTGTGATTTATGATTTATAAACAAATACATAACACATGCTTTTCATTTTTTTCTCTTTCTATAAATTCATGAGTTTAAAGAAAACGTATCAATAGAAAAGTTTCGGGCGTTTCAAGAGGTATATTAGAAATTATCTCCGACAAAATATTGAACAATTAAGTTAATGTCACACGGCCAATTATTTTTTGCGAATACAGAATCAGTAGTGCTCATACTGATATTTTTAGCAACCCTTGTCCAGACATCTCAGATTCCCTTTATTGATTTGAAAGGATGTCGCTGTAAATAAAAAAAAACCACACACCGCTTCCACCCCCCCCCCAAAAAAAAAAAAAAAAAAAAAAAAAAGGTAAATATAAAGCAATAACAACAAAGGCTTTTAAGGTGAGCGATCTAGAATTTACTTGGAGCGAAAACCAACAAAGTCCGTACCAATAATTATTGCTCACATCCTGTCCCCAGATGTTAAATCTGGCCCAGCGGTCTTTAGATATTAACTTAAAACGGGACCTAAACTATAGACCTAGATGAGTTCGGAGTTGCCTTATAAGGTTAATTACGTAGCGCCAGACGCTTTCGCAAATTGGATATGCGCGTGAGCATTTCGGATGAAGTTGAACTTAAATTAATGTTGATTTTCGATGGTGAAAATGAAAGATGAGTTAAAAAATATGTAAAATAATGTTAGAGCCTTCTCTGCTTTGATTTCCCAACGTTTTAAAAGATTGCTTGGTAGTGATATCTAGTAATCAGCCATGCTTCCATGTAAAGCAAGATGACTTAATTAAAGATATACTAAGCCAGAATGAAGAGAGAGAGAGAGAGAGAGAGAGAGAGAGAGAGAGAGAGAGAGAGAGAGAGAGAGAGAGAGAGAGAGAGGGAGAGAGAGAGAAGGTAAGAAAGAGAGAGAGAGAAAAAAAAGGGGGAACTTTAAACAGCGTCATCAGAAATTTGAAAACTACATCATGTAAAGTAATAATCCTAATTCCTAATTTTTTTTAATTCTATCTCATAAATAACATGCTCCATTTTAAACAATAAAGTTACATCTTGAATATATTTACTCCTATTCATAGACGGGTGTATCATCAGCCACCTCGGCAACCACGGCGAGCGGCACAGCCTCAACAGCCGCTGCGACTACGGCAACAGCTGTCACCACAACAGCAGCAGTTACAACAACAACGGCCGCACCATCACTGCCCCCTGCAGGCACCACCACTGACGGCTACAACCCCCCGATGGTATCACAAACTCTCTTCAATCAACTCGTGGCCCTGTTCGGACCCACAGCCGCCTTCGATCTGCTCTACGGTGTTCGGAATGCCGCCAACAATTTTGGAGGCTCCTACTACATTAACACCATTGGGTCACCCAGTTCTGGCGGCATTGTCCAGACCAGTTACTAGGTCTACAGAAAACTCGGCCACCAAAGAAATAGCTTGACCACAGGAAATACCTTCCTTAGCTTTAGCAGAAATTACTGAAGATTTTTTTTTCTAACAGTGAGCAATCTAACTCGAACTTTTGACGAGACAAGTCTTGATTAAAATTAATTGAAACAGATTTCGGACCTATTTTTGGCTAGAGGGAGGTTTTAAACTATACAGCAAGTAAGATCTAGATCGGAACCGCTAAATTGTAACTTAGATTGGCTGCTGATACATACATTAGAGATAAACACTTCACAAAAATCATAATTCCGTAAAAATTCGTAACTTTTCTTATCTTGGAAAAATATCTGGCGTCAATCAGGAAGGGGAATAATGATACTGAATCCACACCATTTGAATCGTCATTAAAAGGTCTACGAAAAGAACATGTGAGAAACAGTTCAGGCTATTACTTGTCTGAGTTTACTAAACGTCCTTTATTTTGTAATTGGGACAATTATTGTTATTTAAGCTGACGCAAATGTTATCAACTTCAATGGAAAGAAACACAACTGAAAAACTAAAGTGACTTCTTTTGCAGACCAAAATGTAATATCAGAAATGAAAAAGGAAGCAAAATTATTAAAAAAAAATACAATATTAAAATAAAAAAAAACCACAAAATACGAACGAGTTAAAGAGACAGGAAAAAAGAAAATTCATAAAAGCTTACACATAAATATTCCGATCTCCACTAATAATGTACAACAAAAAAAAAACAAAAAAAACAAAAAAAAAAAAACAACCAAAAAAAAAACAAAACAGCAATAACAAACACAAACGAAATAGCAACAACAACTGCAGCAGAAGCAACAGCAGCAACAAAAAAAAAAAAAAAAAAACAACAACAAAGCTCAAAGCCTGAATTAATACCTAACAATAATTAAACTGATTAAACAAACAAAAGTTATTGGAAAAAAAACTTTAATAGTTTTATTACATTTACCAGTTCAAGACCGCGCATTATATCATTGAATTTGATTAAAACTTGAGCAAAAACGCCTTTTAAATTGGCATATTTATCTACAAGATCCTGGAGGTAATGTCCATATTCTTAATGTCCTGATCGCTTTTGGTTGATTTGAAGTAAATGTCTCTCTTTGCTAACAAGAACCTTAAACGCCCTGTAATAGTTATGGCATTGAAAATTTATAAAATGTCTTATAATGTAAAAATACCAGAATGGCCCTTGAAAATATTGCTTGTTTTATTTTTTACATAAAGCAATCATTTACTTCTTATGTAACTAGAAGTCAAACGTTTAACCCTGGGTTATATGCTTGAAATATGCAATACGATAGGTCTGTGTACGAAGAACAATTTATAGCGCGTTAAATGCTATTATGATACCCGATTAAAAAAAAACCATCTTTATGAATATCAATAGAATCTTCATTTTCATCAGTAATAAAGAGTTACACAATGCTGTTTTACTGGTTGTTATATTGATAATGATTACAGTCTTTATCTTCATCATCATGATCGCCATTATTGATGATTAAAAGTTATCATGTTCATCTCCACTTTCAACATAATCGCATCATACTCATCCTACTCCTTATCATCATCATCATCATCATTATCATCATCCTCATCATCATAATCATCACCATCCTTGATGATTAACAGTTATCATCTTCATCTTCACTTTCAACATAATCGCATTATACTCATCCTACTCCTTATCATCATCATGATATTGATCATCAGTATTGCTATGTTCGTTACCTATATCAGCATCTACATCAATATCTATTCTCTCATCATTGCTTTATCAACTCATCTTTTATGATGATCAACATGAAAATAACACCGGGACTGGGACAGATTAAAAAAAAAAAAGAATAAAGAAATATACAGACATCATCAGTTAGAAGCTCTATATGCAAGTTTTTATTACTGTGTTTATAAAATAAATAATTGATCATGACCAAGATCAGCAAGCTTCATTCTTACAAAAAAAAATCTTGTTTGAAGAAACAGGATCTCGATCTAAACAAGTGCCTTTAAGCTGAGAGAATATCTTTTTGTAACAACTTTTCTTTCTATCTTGAGTAGTTTATTAGTTTAACATATTTCTATCAGGTACTTTGTTTTATAGATTGTTAAATTTCAGAGCAAAGGTTTGGTTTAGCTCGTCGGAATACAAGAGCAAAATAATTTGTGCAGTATTTTTTAACTAAAATAACAATTTCAGATTGTTATAAATTTGTATTGGTTTTTTTTATGAAAAAAATGTAAACATTCTATAGTGCAATAGTTGGAATAGGTGTTTCACATTACAAGATCTAGATATCAAAAAGTAATCCGTCTTCATTGCGTTATCTTAATCTTACCTTAACTTTCCTTATTCTTATCCAAGTTTGGAGCGTTTTTTTAAAAAGCAAAAAGCACGGACACGGGAAAATATGTCTTAATTCTTGGCAAAAACAGATATTTACTTTTCCAGATGTTTCCAAGGCACTACTTTTGTTAAAACACCTTTCAAATTATCAACCCAAAGCGTTTGTTACTTCCACGAACTACAATTCGATTGCAGTTTTAATACAAAGTAAAAACACCTTTTACTATCCTTTTCAATTTTATTTATGAAAAAAAAAATAGAAAAAATAACTTAAAAAAGCACAAAAACAGTGCGATGTATTCCATAGTAAGATCAAAAGAAAATACTAATATTGGCGTTCAAATTTAGCAACAGTATATATAGAGGAAATAATAAATAATGACAAATAATTATAACAATGAAAATTACATGAATTTCTTTATTTTTCTTAAAGAGATAAGTCAAAAAATATTAAATTGTTGGTTTTTATCATAATTCTATAAGATGAACCAAAACCAAATTGTCTGAATTGCTGCTCAAACCTACAATAACGAGAAATCGGTGTTTTGATCTAATATTGCTCAGGGACAATCTCTAGTCATTTTTTTCCATCGACCTATACGGGTGGAGGTGTTTTTGTAGCAAATAAAAAAAAAATAAGGAAAATATAAGATATTCCCTCTTTCATTGTATTTAATCTGCTTTTAACAATGGCATAAATTTTCTAAGTTTCGCTGAACAATCATTCAAAAAGCTCTGATACCCCTAGTCTTTCTTTAAACCGCAACAGCTTAGAAGAAATCGAAAATGCTACCGTAGAAGAGAAAGTTAATGAGCTGTTGCTGAGGGTTGTAGTAACCGTAATTGTTGTAATAACTATTGTAAGGGTTGTAGTTGTTGTTATTGGTGGTGCTGCCGTAGTAATATCTGGGATCGTAATAGTTCCAGTTGTTGAACGGGTTCAAGATGCCGCTTCCACTACCACTACCACTACCACTACCAGTGCCGCCGCCGATGCCTCCTGAGGGTTTGCCTCCAAACGGAATGACCTGTGGTCCTGTCGGAGCAGTAGTAGCTCCAGAGCCAGGGACGACAGCTGTTGTTGCTACTGCTGGTGCTGCTGTGCTCACTCCATCTGTAGAAGCACCTGTTGTTGGTGCCTTAAAAAAAAGGAAAAAGAGAAAGGTGAATGGTTTAAAGTTATTTTTACCAGATTGCATCGAGTTCTCCAAATTATTGTTAAGGCTTCCTTTATTGATGCTTGATAATTTTTCAGAAGATGCGGTGATATTCAACTTGATCTATAGTCTTCATAGTAAAGAGAAAATAAATCAAACGAGAGTCATTTATTGCAAGAGAACAATATAAAAACATAATCTAAAACGTATATGGATTCTTTTCATCTCATTCTTCATTCAGAACAATTTATTTCTGCATATTTGAACCACGTAAAATTTATACCGAAAACACTGTGTTCAATACTGAAGATTTTTTATAGTCTTCTTAGCTCCCTAAACCCACGCTGGCATTAATCTTCATAATATTTGTTTCAAGAAGAGCTAGAAATCTGCATCAGGGTTGAATATAGGGAGAGAGGCGGGATGGGATTGGTTAGGGTGCTTGACAAAATTAAAAGAATAAATAACATAAAAAGTCCTGTCTTTGAATAATTTCAAAATCACTGTAAAAATTCACCAAAACGCACAGACTTGCAACATTTTCGCGGGCACGCGCTCGGGGTTTCGCCACATGGGTGATGGGATCCTAAAAAGATTATTAATAACCAAATACTCCCTCCCCCCCCCCCCCTTTTTTTTTTCTCCTTTTCAGAGTTCTTTGATCTAATCCTGTCAACAGGCTAATCTAGATAATATCTGACTTTAAAAGAGCTATGTCCACCAAAGCTATTAGTAAAATGAGGTAAATAAAACAAATAATAACATCAAAGAATAAAATTAATGCGATTAATAAGAAAGCTCGGAAGACGTGATAAAATATAATCCAAGCAATGCTTGTTGTAGAAATTATAAAGAAAACAGATCCGACCCAAAAAGTGACAAGAATCAGAATAGAATGAAAATGTAACATTTGTTCAGAGACAGTTTCGAGAGAATTTGAATAGAAAAAAATATAAGCTAATTACAGTTTTACCTGTGAGGTAACTTCAGATGTAGAGGGCGAAGCCGCTAAAGAAGAGATAAAATAGAAAATAAACAAGTGTATCATTGACCACTCTAAAGAACCAAAAAGGTATATGATAAGAAAACTGTTAAATTCATAAGTAAGAATAATATCAATCGTAGACCAAAAAATATCTTCTTCCAACGCCTAACATTATCAAAACTGAATGAGCATTACATACTTGAGAAAATAAGACAACAGCAACAAAAGTTAATATCACTGAAATTTAGCCAATAACAAGATTTTTCAAAGACTATTGAGATTCGTTGAATAGCAACGAACATCGTATGACTTTAAGTCTGAAGAGACGATAAAAAATTTAATAATCTTGAAGCACTTATAAACAGAATAAGTTTAAAGAGGATCATAATGCAACTTTCCTTTGACATACACATGTGGAATGACTGGTGTAAATCTATAAATTTATTATCTGGAGACAAACATAATCCTTAAGCGTTACAATAATTTCTTTTACAGTTCTGTTCATTATTATGTTTCTTACTTGTAGCAGCATCGGTCGCAGACAAAAGCACCGCGCTTATTACAAGTGCCCAGGCAATCATGGTGAAAGAAAGCTAGAGAAACACGTAAAAAGATTTTTATGTTACTTTTGATATGATCGAATCTTTAAGAATTACATAGAAAGATAGACAGGCAGACAGGTGGCAGATGGATGAAAAAAAAGAGGCCTAAAGAAAACATAACAAGAAACAGAAACGGCCACACATGCAGCGAGAGAGAGAGAGAGAGAGAGAGAGAGAGAGAGAGAGAGAGAGAGAGAGAGAGAGAGAGAGAGAGAGAGAGAGAGACAGAGAGAGAGACAGACAGAGAGAGAGACAGACAGAGTGACTGAGAAAGATTGGAAGAAAGAGTAAGTACGGAAACAGTCAGATACAGAAAAAAAGGAGTAAAGACAGGAGTGAAGAAAAAGAGTAACACAGAGAATGTGTTTCAAAGAAAAAACGGAAATAGTCTGAGAAAGGATTGAGATGGAAGTTATACAGAAAGTATGTGAGAGATTGATTAAATAGTCAGATTGATAGTTAGGTAGATTTGGAAAGTTTGGGAGGGGAAAAGAATAGAAAGAGTCAAAGCCAGAGAAAGAGACACGGAAATAAGAAAAGATACCAGGAGGAGGGGAAAGTTAGAAAGATATGCATAGAAACATCTTTAGTGATGAAGATTGTGTGAGATAGAATAAGAAACTAAGAAGAAAGAGGTTGTACGAGAGAGGAAAAAAATAAATGATCAACAGATTCATACAATAGAAACATTAACAGATATAAAGATATAAATAAAAAATAATGAATGGAGAGTGAGAGAGACGTAGAACAGAAAGAAAATAGCCGCTATATCTCTCTCTTTCTCTGCCTGTGAGTCTGTGTGTCTGACTGTTTCTGTCTCTGTCTGTCTGTCAGTCTCTCTCTCTCTCTCTCTCTCTCTCTCTCTCTCTCTCTCTCTCTCTCTCTCTCTCGCTCTCTGTTCTCTCTCACCCACTCTTTAAGTAAAAGCCAGAAGAGTTCCTACCATAATTTTCTACGCCAAGAGGCAATGATAGACAGTTTTAAATCTGACGCCTGTATAATACAAAATCTCATCTCTTGTAACTTAAATAAATTCATTCTACTTATGCGTTCTCTAATAATAAAAATTGAAATGAAGGACGCTTGAAGTTGAGAATAAACATACAATGGCAATTGAATTAGAGTAGAAAAAAATGTTGCTCTGTACAAATGACATTATAGATGCTTATGATAGTCAAAAAAATTGCACAGGACAGAGACAATCTTTAAAAAATCGTCTTTTTACAAAGAGTATTTCGTCAAACTTAGAAAAGAAGCCAAATGGTTTAATTAGTCAAACCAATGGTGCAATACTTACCAGTGATGGAACAGAGTAAGAGAAATAGAAAAAAAACCTTGGCAGCAGCTCAGCAACTAATGCACTTCTCCGTTAAAAACGTCCTAGCTTGCCACTTAATTCTAACGGAATGTCCAATTTCCACCTTTCAGCGAGTGATAAAGGAGAATACTGAGTATATGTCGATTTTCAAGTTCCACTTGTGTTTAGGCATTGGATGCGAGGGAGTGCAAAGACAAAAGCTTTAATAAATTGTGCCGACTTCTTCCTGTCGCCGCTGCTTAAGTCAAGCCTGAAAAGTTCTCACTCATTGTTTGGCTCAGGATAATGAGAATTGTACAATCTGGGAGAAGGAAACAGTGTAGTTTTGTTTGCGGATGCTGGCCGGCTGACCACAACGGGTCCGCACCTCGCACTAGATTAGCCACGCTATGTGCCTTTGAATGAACTTTTTTTTCTGACAACTGGTGCTCAAAATTTAATGGAAAAAACTGATTAATATCTAGAAAAAGAAAATTCAACCTGAATATTTTCGTTTATATCGTTCTTTTTTAAAGCCACGCAAGGTTATATTTGGACGAGTATGTCTTAAAAAAAAATCCTAAAACTATAAGGGTCGCATTTAAAATAGTGTCATAAACACGTATCGAAGTGTGAAATGACATTCTCCGATCAAATAAATCACCTTATACGACTTTTTCCCGTGACTTTTACTGAGAACCTTCAAATTTACAGCCTTTTGTTGTTTCTTCTTGAATGAAGTCATTTATTCGTAGTTTTCAAACAATCAACAGGAAATATAAACTTTGAAAAAAAATCCAAACGATCTGTGTCATTTCCAGGTCAAATCTAATTTCTAAACTATAAACCGCATTGTTTTGAAGCTAATTTTGTCTGAAAGGTCCTCAGGTGACACCTCGTTTGTCATGTCTAGATTAGTGCAATGGCCAGTGGATTAACCATATGAGATTAGCCTTAACGATCTCGGTGTCCACTGTTGTCATTTTTTATCCTCAAACTGACTTATGCTACCAAGGTCATACAAACACTAAATATCTTTGTAAACATTTTTAAAGCAGAATTGCAAAATGTAAGTTGTATTTTCATGAAAAAGGGCGCTTTAGTGTACCTTTCAGAGCGATTTAATTGTTTGACATTTGGGCTAGGTTCTAAATAAAATCAAATGAGCAATTAAACTTGCCCAAAACTAAGACTTTAACCGTAACATAGAGCCAAACACACATTATCGCTTTCATCTTTCATCAAAAGTATCTGAACCTTTCGAATAAAATTCAACCTAATTTAAAACGGACAAAGTATGATTATTTTTGTAGAGCACTTTACCAAAAAAAAATTCAACCGAGATGACTTTCTAAATTCATCGTCGAACAGGTTATCATAAATTGAAGGTCCTTCTTTTGCGCTGACAATATATTTTACTGTCAGATCTAGAATCGGATACTCGTTATCCGTCTTTATTTGTAGTGAGATAATAATATGTGTAAGAAATCAAATCCTGCACCTTAGACTCCAAGAGTTAAGTGCTGGCAAGTAGATCACAAGGACACGGAAACAATTCTACAAAGCCCTAAGTAAATGTCTGCCACATAAATTTTGGTAAAAGCGGTACAAGTCATCCCAAATTTTTCCAAATAAAGAAGAACTGTAACAAGAAAGTTTTCCCTTTCATTTTCCCTTATTTAGGTTTTAACTGCAAAGGTTTTAAATATTTCTATTAAGAGAAGGTACTTTAAAGCCGCAGAGATGGATCGATGGATGGAAAAAAAATTAATAAACTGGTAAAAAGAATTCATGTTTACAATGTGTTTATTCAATAACATAATTTTAGACTGATAGTGAGAAATCCATTTAGATGCTTAGATCGGTCGGACAGTTGAGAGATAATTACAGAGGTGAAACAGAGCTAGAGAGAAAACAAAGTGGTGAAAAATGATTAATTGCGATAGATGGAGTGAGAGAAAGAAAGAAAGAGAAAGAAAAAGGCATAGATAAGAAAACAACACAGTGTTAGAGAAAGTTATCTAGTGATAAGAATAGATAGATAAATAGAAAGGTATTTAGATATACTAATAAAATATAACTAAGAAAGTGAGTAAAAAAATATGTGATAGATATATGTAAACAGAAAGAGATAGCGAGAGCGAAAGAGAGATAAATAAAAAGATAGATAGATAGTTAGAAAGAGAGAGAGAGAGAGAGAGAGAGAGAGAGAGAGAGAGAGAGAGAGAGAGAGATAGAGAGATAGAGAGAGAGAGATAGAGAGAGAAAGAGAGATAAATAAAAAGATAGATAGATAGTTAGAAAAAGAGAGAGAGAGAGAGAGAGAGAGAGAGAGAGAGAAAGAGAGAGAGATAGAGAAAGAGATATAAATAAAAAGATAGATAGATAGTTAGAAAAAGAGAGAGAGATAGAGAGAGATAGAGAGCGAGAGAGAAAGAGAGATAAATAAAAAGATAGATAGATAGATAGATAGATAGATAGAGAGAGAGAGAGAGAGAGAGAGAGAGAGAGAGAGAGAGAGAGAGAGAGAGAGAGAGAGAGAGAGAGAGAGAGAGAGAGAGAGAGAGAGAGAGAGAGAGAAAGCGGGCCAGAGGGATCAAGAGGAAGAAAGCATAAGATATAAAGAGAACGTGATGAGTTAACCATGTTGACCCTCAGAGAGATGCCCCCTCTGACCACACGTGGACTTCTAATTGCTATCTACACAAGTACATGACATGACCTGTCTAAATGAGCTCTTGGTAAATGTATCTTAAAGGGGTAGGTTCTCAAAGCTACTTTTCCTTTTGCTGACACGCATTTATTTTTAAACGAACATGGAAAAGCCAACACATGTACACGCACATTAAGGAATGTGGTGGAAAACGAAGATATGCGCTATGGAATTTCTTACATCATAACTTCACACGATTATTTATTATACCTGTTGGATTGATGATCAACACACGTTTGTACAGTGAAAAATGAAAACGTAAAATACTAAGTCAAAGACAAATTATGATCTTTTATCCAGCGCATCCAAAGGTAACATTAATACTTTGCTTAATTGCTACTAGCAGTTGAAGGAATAGGAGTCAAACACAAATCCAGTCACTAGATCTATGTGGCTATTTCGCATTTTGTTTTCGTTCATTTTAAGTTTCATTTTCATTTGGTAACCTTCATTGCCTATGGCCTCTTGCATTCTATCTTCCCTTTCTTAAGGAACTTGTATTTAAAAAAAACTGTCAATAAAAATAGAACGACTTCGTAATTAATTAAAAAAAAAAACCCAAGAGACTGACAAATCATTATGAGAATAATTTGAGGATAGAATAAGCGATCCATATTATGATTGGACAATCAAGCTGTTAATTTTCTCACAACATACTATCTTTTAAGGGCCAGGTGAAGTTTCCTCATCGCAAATGGTGTTGATCAGAACTCCTACCCTCCTCACTGTCTGTGGGTGAATTTGGTGCCTCATCTTTTCAATTATGCCGTGCCAGACGAGGACATTTTGAAATTCAGAAAGGTCTGAATAAAAAAAAAATCAACTTAACTATACATCTACATCGCATTAGCGTTTCCTTTTCAAATGCTATGTATTATTGATGGTTGTCGTAACCGCACGTTACCAGGGGAGACACGAGATGTAATTGTTTTTCAATCTCCATCTCAGTTGCACAAGTATTTTAACTTAAAAGAAGATCTTTGAAATAACTGTTTTATTTTTCAATTAAAGAACACATATGTTATTTTAGTTTCGAAATATTTAGGTTGTAACGTTATTAAGACTGTTTCGGTTTGAAGCATTTGAGTTCAGACTGCACGATCCAAACTCGATAGAGAGAAAAATCCGTAAATCAGAACGCATTTGTTTTTGAATTACATGGCAGCAAAAAAAAAAAAAAAAAAAGATTATTCATAATCAGAGTGTAAAAGACTATTATTTAAGCAAGCGATAGGCTTTCGCTACCAAGAAAATTCTTTTTTTCTTCGAGCAGCGGACTGTTCCGGCAGATAAAGCTTCCAAAAACTGAGATCAGGTTCACAACCCCATTACAGAGGAAATCAACGTTAAGAAGCTCTTAACGCCAGAGAATCAACTTCCCACCGGCAAGCGTTGAGGAAGCTTTGGATAGCTTAGGGCCTAATAGTTCTCAAGGTGGACACACTCCTTCTAGGGAAAAGCACACTGCATCGTATCACTTACCAAAAAGTGTTAAAACCGGCAGGAAATGGAGATTTGACGAAACTGTGGAAGAGGCCAAAGAACGCTTCAAAGAAAGAATTAAACCACAGAGATTGCAAAAAATTGAAGTCATTCATCAGGAGAAAAAAGTTTAAAAGAGGCACGTTTGGGATTACACAACAAAATGAAATTGCAAAGAGGGCCCGGAAGGCTGTGCAGCAACCTCAGCAAGGACAGTGAACAGTTTAGAATACCGCAAAATAGGAGATTCTTACAATACGGAATGACACCTGGCACGCAGGTGTCCGACTTCCTACCTCCAATGCTTATCGTATTGTGCTGTGGGAAAAAGACAGGCCCTTTCCGGCCACAATGACTGTGCCGGGACAGACAATCAACAAAGCCCGTGCCGAGCTCCTTCATGACAGATTTCTCGCAAAAAAAAACAAAAACAAAACAAAATGAACCAAAAAACCAATGTCTGGAGGGACAATAAAAAACTTGAATATTTTGTCTCTAATGATAACTTAGCTGCTGTGTGTGTGTGTGTGACGCATACTTAAAGTCATGACGACGGGAAATTTTCAGTTGATCCTTGAGAATGGGACAATCATCCTCATGGAATCAGGAGAACGACATTGTAAACATAATTATATTACCATCCTTTCATGTAGGATAATTATGGTTGAACAGACGAAAACAAAATAGGAGAGGCTCACACTTGGGTAGGAAAAGTTCCTAGACTTGATCAAAGAGTAAAAAAATCTGGCTACCGGTAAATGAAGCTCATACTGGCGCCAGAAAATGTATGGGATCATGCTTTCTAAGAAAACTTTCCATTGATGGCCAGAAATGCTAAAAAAAAGAAGAAAAAACCAGCTTCTCAACAAGCAGGTGGCACAACCAAAATTAGTGTTCCCGATAGATTAGGAGCAGGATTTAATAAGAGGTAGCTCCATGGGTGATAAAACTGTTCCCATCACTTGAAGTGATAAGATGCCAACAACCTGGTATATAACCCCAAGCGATGCAAAAATAGGTAGAATAGCTGGCCTGGATTCTTTAGAGACTTCTTGCCTGCAAGCACCCGATGATTAGCTTAGTACTGTCGCTGTTTACCTGTCCTAAGACCTAAGTCGGTTACAGATATCAACTGTTAGGGAGACTCCAACAATCTTGTTCATCTGCTGCTCTCAGGAAGTTAAGCTGTGCCCAATCTGCACAGCCGTTGTCTACCACGAGTTCTATTCCCACCTACTCTCCAAGCAAGTACAATTCTTTCTTTGTTGGCCAACGAACTCCATCTATTTACCTCACTGCTCGCGCTAATGTTCTCTCTAATTCTATGAGTCTTTAAATAAGTTTGCTAGCTAATATGTCCTCCCATGGGAAACGCATAACCCCTCACAAACACAACATTGTAGACCTTGATCTAGTGAACCTATTTTCTCTCAATCAGTACGCCTCTGCTTTTCGAGGTTCATTTCATTTTGTTTTTGACTATATAACATGGTTAACAAAGAGCACAAGAGAACATTTGTATGGCTGAAACTTTTGAGTTAGTTTGGATGGGAAGCGTTCAAGTTCCTACTCGAATTTCTTTTTTCTATTACTATAGTAAAAGCGGTGGGTGGCGGCTGGCTTAGCTGAACACATTTCCTTTATAACTTCATATCACTATTTCTTGTTTAAGCGAGAGTGTAAAAAATTATTTGAAGTGGTTGATGTTTTCCCGTTAATTGTTAGATGACACTGTGGTGTTTTGAGATTTTTTCAAGGTGCCATAAGTATTACATCTTTTGTGAGTTAAAGTTCCTTTTGTTCGCTTCACACTGACTTTTGTCAAGCATGTCTTGCAGTTCTTATCGTACTTATGGCAGCAGCATGGTCTAGAATGTTGACAAATATACTAGCAGTGCTGAAACCGCCCAATCCAGTGATGTTCCATAGGATGATTCCGCTGTACCGATATTTGTTTAAAATGCGGGCGATAGCTCGCAGCCCTGACGCACACCTTTTTTCATTATTTAAAGACCATTTTCTGTGCAATCAGCCTGATCTCAAGACAGAGTTCTGCTAATTTTGTACTTATCGATTTAAATTAAAAAAAAATGCGTTTGAAGCATGCAATGAACTTCGATGAAATATTGCTTCAATTGTTACAAATGCTTGAATTTTATTCCAGTTTTAATTCTTACCTCCGTGCAAACAACAAACTAAGGCACCGCCTTACGGCCTAGATCTAAATTTAGCCAAATCTGTCACCACCTTCGACCGGGAATATACATACCCATTTTTTGATTGAGTGATGCCGATAGACAGGAATTTTCCTAGATCTATTTAAATATCTCTCACTCTCTCTCTCCCTCTCTCTCTCTTTCTTTTTCTCTCTTTTATAATGATAATCTGTCTTATCTCATCCTCTCATCATTTAACATAGAGCAAAATATTCAAGTAATTTTAGAACATGATTAATGACATCTTTTTCCACGTCTAATCGATCTACCTTTTGCTCATGTTTCTGTCCGCCTGCCAATTTATGATGAAGAGGAAGTGTAAGAAAGAGAGAGTCGTGTGTGGAAGAATTTTGAGGGAAAGAGAATGGGGGACATGAAATTAAGAAGTAATTAAGGAGAAGAAAAATAAAGACATAAATTAACTAAAGAAAAAAGTCGACATAGGCGAAGAGAGAGAGAGAGAGAGAGAGAGAGAGAGAGAGAGAGAGAGAGAGAGAGAGAGAGAGAGAGAGAGAGAGAGAGAGAGAGAGACAGACAGACAGACAGAGAGAGAGAGAGAGAGAGAGAGAGAGAGAGAGAGAGAGAGAGAGAGAGAGAGAGAGAGAGAGAGAGAGAGAGAGAGAGAGAGAGAGAGAGAGAGAGAAAGAGTTGAAGGAAGGAATACATAGCGAGAGAGAGAATGAAAGGAAACCGATTTAAAATAAAGAAAAGTTAAAATTGAAAAGTGCCTTATTAGTTTCGTGATAATTTTTACATCTGTCCATATGATAAAGTTCCATTACCACCTTAGCCTTAGCAATAAATAGACATCAGAAACATATTTACTGACAGCCTCCCAAGGAGTTTTGCTTTCTTTTACTTTCCTATTCTCGCCCGAAAAATCTTTCCTGAACAGAATCCATGAAGTCAATCTTTATCTCCAGAATCACAATCCATTACAATCCCGTTCATCCATCATCACGTTGCGTTAAAGCTGATGTAGTTTCTCTCGTTAGAACATTGGACTAATTGCTCATACAAGCGTGTGAGGTGTCACACAAGACGAATTGTTTGTCCACTACAACTTGTGTCCACTACGTGTCTTTGTCATCCTTGGCAAATTTATCCCTTCAGCGTGTCGTTTCCTTGCGCCTCATTCTTTAGGCTTTAAGAAACCATTAGCCTGATTGATATAGTCTGTTTTTAGTGTAGCGTTTTGCCCTTTTACCTCAGTAATTAACCCTGCACGCTCCTCCTTGTTTCCGTGGTCACTTGTTATTTGATAAAATAACTACCTGGCCCTTGACCATCTGGTTCTGACCCTCTCTTCCTCACTTGTTTTACATTAGAATCCGGTTGTTTTTTGCTCGTGATAACCTGTAGCGTTTGAGTAATTGTAACTTGTTGCGAAGGGCATGGTTTCGCTGAAATACATTGCTTCATAAGCCTGATAGGAGTGTGCTCTAATTTATTTGACCAGTTCTTTGAGGCAATAAAGTCTGTAGAGGACATCGACTGAGACTGCGTTTTTCACATAAAATATTTTTTCGTTTTTCTCAGGTATGCTTGCTTGAAAATATTAGTTTGAAAATCAAATTATCTTCAATTTTAGAGAGGTGAATCTTAAACAATAAAAAATTGGAAGGATTATTGATTGGTACGGTTTTCTATGCATGCCCTGGAAAGTTAGCTTATTTTTAATGAATTCGTTGGTCAAACATTACATGTATTTTTCGATTGCATTGAATCACAGTGAATTGGAAGACAAGTAATAACACCTTGTAAGTGCTTTTTTGCTTCTTTAATGGCTGCTTTAAAAATACGATTGAAGAAACATGTTCACTCTGTAACATGCTGTAGTATGATTATTTTTGGACTTATGCAAATATGGGATTCCGTTAAGAGTTAGTGCACATATTTTTCGTGTGTTTTAAAAAATTAGAACAAATATTTCTATTCCCGTGATCGTCCATGATGATAAGGAAATTTATTGTTTATAATTTAAAAAGAATAAATTTACCTTCCAATATGATGATAATAGTGATAACTAGTATTGTACCAACTTTATAGGAGGTTGGGATTTTGGAAAAATTAAAAAAAATGCTTGAATTGAAATTTAATAAAATGGACTTATGCTGACTTTCGGAAGTTTAATATCATGATAAAACACTGCAGCTCGTTAATTCCAATATTATCAATTTAAAAAAAAATTATCCTCAAATATTCATAGGATCTAGGATCAACTTTTAATACACATATATATATAACTTTATCTAAACTGAAGCCTTGAAAGAAAATAAAGGAAGTAAACGGAAATTATATAACATGAGAAAAACGCACAATTTCTCGACGTTAAGCACTTTAAGAGAAAGATAATGATATTAAAATGAAGTAAAAAGGACAAAGTAAGAATAACAAAATCAACCAAGAATTCTAAATTTCTATCAATAGATAAAAATAATGACCTAGCGATACGATGCGTGGATTTCTGTATTATACAGTTAATCAAAATCATAAAGTTCAACACACGATAAAACAAATAAAAGCCTTTTCTATTGTATAAAGAAGAAAATGAAACGGTTCATCTAATTTTCAAGCATTAAGATATTTGTCAACTTAATAAAAGCAATACATATTCAAAAGTGAAACTTAATCATCAAATTGAAATCTAACGACTGCATAGCCTTGTAAAGAAGTGATTAGCGAACGATATAGAATATAACAGTAGCTATATAACCCCTTGTCTAAAAGTTTTAAAACATTTCGTTGTTGTATGTATCGGCCTTTTTTAAAGGATCTTAGGGCTTTTTTAATTTTAATTCGATCCCTTGTAACTTAAGGCCGAAGTGTGTGATCAGAGCTCGTATGCTTATTCGTTAATCGCATGGAGGGCAACATTTTAATATGTTTTATTGAAAACACGAATTAAGACTTGTGAGAAATTTAAAATAATGTAGGCTTAAACCTAAATTCAGGTAAGATTTACATTATAAAATGCTAATCAGCTTTTCTATATACTTAGCCATATAAACCATTTTTCACTTAACGTAGATGAAGAGAAAGTTGCGTGTTGTGGGACAATCGTCATAAGTCTAACATTGCTGATTGGATCTAAAGACGACAATCATAATAATAGTAAAAAATCGATTTGATAGCAAAATGGTATCAGTAACAAACAATACCACTACTATGAGCTATTTTTTATTGTTTGGGAAGGACTGTTATTTCTTTTTGATTCTAGTCAGCGATTGAAAAAGTATGCCTGGACAATGCTTTTAGATCCACTCACTTCACAAATACTTCCATCTGTAACTTATACAAACAAGTAATGGAATAAGATTAGGCTGAACATTTTTTAAAATCCAAATCTATTTGGAGACCATTTTAAACGCCAATCATCATGTAAAAACAAATAACATAAGCTGCAAGGCATTGCATCGTTTGACATTTTTTTGCGGAAATTTATATTGTTTATTTAATGAGCGTTTGCAAAGGCCATTACATAGATTTGGAAAGAAAAAAGAAATAATCTGATTTCCCATGTTTTTGCTTGTAGTCTGGAACAATAGATGGAATAATAATAATAATAATAATGTAAGTTTCTTTCCTTGTGATGACTGAAGCAATAAAGCTTTCGTTAGTCGCAGAAACTGCATTCCTTATAAACAATTTATTATCAATATTGAGGACCTATGAATATGCCTTTGAGATTGTTTTTGTTTTTTTTTTTCTTCAGAAACCTTCAAAATGCAGCCTCTCGTCTTTCTACCGGTATTGGTTTCGCTGGCATCTGCAAGCAGTGAGTCTAATTCATCTTAACTTTAATCTCAGGACTGATCATTTTGTTCTAGCCCTGTACATCTATTATACCTATTTTAAATAGTTTTAATTCTGTTATTTTTGTATCTTAATTCCGTTTCTTTAATCATTTGTCAAATATCAGACCTGCCCTGCTTTCTCGATGCAACCGAACAATAATTTTTGACATTAACACCTGTTATATTTTTTCTTTATTCCCGAATGTAACTCTTGTCATATCCGAACTCTTTGATTCAAAGAAAAAAAAAGTTATTTCGTGATATCTGGAAAAATATGCAACTGAGGGGTTTGTTTATGTTGATTTTATAGAAATTGTTGGAGTTAAAATAATCATGGTTAATAACTTTCTTGCAATTAATCACACAGTAGCACGCTCGTATCTCTCCTTCTTCTTTCTTGGAAAGGGCAAGGAACAAAAATTGCCAATGAAATCAAATAGCCTTTAAACAAGTGTAAAATTTTCTTTCTGTTCAGGAAAAAAAAAAACAAAAAAAAAAAAACACTTCTTACCTTAAACCATCCACCTTTGTAAAACTCGCACAAGGTAATGATTGTCTGTCCAACTAAAACAGGAAGTGAGCTACTTCTTTCATAAGGACACATACAGAATTTTGTTATTTCCATCTTCATATTTCGACCAGGAAATAACATTACTAAAGCAAATCTAAAAATGGGGCTTAATTTTGTCACATGAGACGAGGGGAGCATGCTAAAACTTGCTATAAAATCAACCTCTAAGCTTGATTATCGCAAGAGATGCTTACGAATTTCAGTGAATAGAAAATGACTTGATCATCGAGGCATTGTCCCATTTATGCTAAATAAACTCTCTTGAAATTTACTTTAAACTCGTAATGGAATTTCGAATAGGTTGATTACAGGTGTGCTTGGTATAACACCTGCATATTAATCTGACCCTGGCATTGAAGAAAATTATATGAAAGTGCCGAAGGAAGACAAAAATCTAATGATCGAAGATAATCACAAATTAAACACCAAACCCCTACAAAATCTTCGGTAATCGACCAAAATAGGCAAGAATGGATTACCTTGATGTGCTACGTTGAGAGAACAATTACGGGGAGGTAAGGTTTATTCAGTTTAAATCGTTACATTCGCAATCTGAATGTGATAACTTCTGTTCCGCAGTGATGAACAGCATTCTGCTGAACGTGCTCACACAAGGCATGGACCCCATCAGCCGCAGCATCATGAAATCCACGCTCGGGCCGGAGCTCTTTGACATGGATTCTAGCTCAGGCACCAGCGGAAACACCAACTCCTATGGCACGGAAGGCATTATGGGAGGCATCTCTAACTACCTCGTCCAGTCGATGCTCAAGCCACCGCAATGGGGGCCCAGTCCCGGGTTTTTACCTCCTCTACCGACGTTCAAGTCGACCAATATAGTCACGCCGTCGGCGAAGAATCCTTCCAAGGGCACAAACGTTGTGAACCCTTACAACTCTGCTCCTTTCGCTGTGTCCCCTCGGAGATCCAGTGACAGTGTTGTGAGCCCGGCAGCGCCCCTCCCT